>BMAO01031404.1:0-47416 GCA_019973975.1 Trichonephila clavata | reverse complement strand
CTTTTCTTTTTGTTCAGAACTAAAGATAACGATTTCTCCTGATCTTTCAATTCGATAGGAGTCACAATACGTTCCTATAGACCCCTCTTTTGTCACGAATAGGGAGTGGTTCCAAATACCTAAAAACTACCCTTCAAGTTATACTACGAATTTCTTTTCCTTTACTTTTGCTGTGATTCTTGTCTTAAACTGAGGATCATAAGTTTAGATTTCATTATAAAAAATCCGCAGTTATAATTAAATTTTAATAAGAAATATAATGATTTTCGTTCAGTGATTAATCATATAAAAATACTAGCAATTACTCAACCGTTGAATTCGTTTCACTTCTTATAAAATAAGTCCCTGAACCTGACGATTGAATATATATTTATCTCTATATTTATTACAACTGAAACGCGCGAAATCCTACAACTGTCACACCAATTCGAAAAAGTTTATGTGAAGTTTGTATTCCTTTTTTTTATATATATATATATATATATAACTTACTTAGAAAAAGTCACAACATTTTAAATTTTACTATCAGCGAAAAAAAAAATTCAAATATACCCATTCCAATAATTAATATTCCCATTCTTGTGAAAAAATAAGAAAATTTTTTAGGGTTACAGAAAGCCAACTCTTGAAAACGTTAATCTGAAATAAAATTCAAGTATTGATTAACACATCTAATTTTAAAAAATTTAGCCGATAAATAAACTCATAAAATCTACTTATCTGATCACGTACATATTTTTTTCAAAAAATGAATGCTGTTTTAAAATTAAAGCATTAACAAGTAACACAAAAAAAATCTTTTTAAGTCAATTCCTACATTGACTGTCTAAAACCGGTAATTATTTTGATTTAACTAATTAACTGGTAGATAATGAATTAATATTTAAAAAAAACTGGGTTAACACCAAGTTTCATCCTCTACAACGTTAAAAATATTTATTTGAACTTGATAGGATGAATAGAAAGTACTTTATTAAGGATTGAAAATTTGAACAAGATAATATATAGAGAGAGTGAGCTAATATTAGGAATTGAAAAAAAAATAAGGAATATAAAATGTCTACATTATTTTTATATGGTATGATTCATTTTTAATTTTGAAATATGCTCTGATGTTAAAAACACCTAAAATAACTAATGTGTTCAGGTTTTTTAGTAATCGAATTTAATTAGAGCGTTGTGCACTAAAGGTAAAAAATATGCATGTTTTATTGATAAGCTGTAGATACATATTCAATGACTTTTGGCAGAATATTGTCCCCTATTCAATGCATCGCTAAAAATTATTCAACATTTCTTAAACCTTAAAATGAAAATTTAAATAATAGCAGTCTCTGTTTTATTAATTAAAAACAACAAAAATGAAAATTACAGTCATTTTAAAATTAATTTAACATTGAAATTTAATAACATGGGTTTTTTTGGCAGCAGACTTCAAATTTATATGCAGTCACAACTCAGCTAGAACGTTTAATTTGAATTCTATTCACTACCATACATCATTCGAAAATTTTGAGGTCCCGTTTCTTATATTAAGTCGCGCTTGCAGAATTTCACAAAGTGGATTCTTGGTAAAACCAGGATTCGAACCCATGATTAATCTTCTAGACTGCGATCCATTAAAAAAGATAGAAATTGTAGAAATACCTAATATGAAGTAAAAATAGACGCGAAAACTAAATACTACTTAGAATTTTCTTATAGAATATAAATTTTTATAAGTAGGTCTGTACTGTGGAAATCTGTCACGAACTGATAAAAGAAAGTAGAAAATGGAAACGACAGATTTTAAAGAATTAAAAAAAAACTAAACTTTATTTTAAAAAAGATTTCTTTCGATGGAAAATAAATTGACTGATTTGAGCATACCAAATTGTATCAAAATTTCATATGAATTTTATTAAACTTACCAATAATTTTATTTTACATAATTATTTCACTTTTACAAATGGTTAGATAGAAGAGGTTCCGTTCAGGTGGTTAGTCTGACGCAAAACCCCCAGTGTTAAATTCCCGTGCAAGCTTGGTACTCATTTATCGACCCACTGAAGGGATGAAAGTTAGGTCGACCTTGTCAGCCAAGGGTTTGAGCCCCGGACCTGTGTCGCTGAAACGTGATGCACTGCCACTCGGCCACTGGGCTACGATTATATAGATAACTTCTGTATAATATGCTCTGTATTAATTTATAAAACAGAAATGTACAAATAGAAGGCTTAGTTTACCATAGCAATTATTCAATAGAAGCGATTTTCAAAATTTTATTTCTTGAATTATCGTTTTTGCATGCATTATCTATTTTCTAAAAATGATATTACCTCAAGAAACTAAAAATAAAAAAAAAATAGTGTGACTGGCTCAAAATCACTTTTAAATATTAATTTTTATTTATATAAGCGATGGATCTCGTAATTCTGACCTGTAGTTTAGTAACAAGGATGATACAAGAGCTCTTATATATATACGAGTATACTTCACATATTTGATATGAACTATCTTCAATGAAATCAAAACTGGCATGATTGGAAGCCCGCTGTTTGTGATCACATCACTAGACTTCCATAACCCAAACATCAATTCTAGTGCAAACATAAAAATTAAAATAAAAAGCATTGCATATTTCTAATTTTTTAGTGAAAAAAAAATACGAAATAAATTTTTTTGTAAAAAGTCATGCAATTAAAATCTAATATAATTTTGTATTTTCATATCAAGCCATTTATTCAATAGAAATCAGTTCCTTTTTGTAATCTAATGAAAATTAGTCTTTTTCATTTTTCAACTTTCTTTGAGATTTAAAAAACTGCATTTCGTGATAGGTTTCTGTTATATAACCGTAGATATAAAAATCTGTATTATGAGGAATAATTCTACTTAATTAGCAGATTTTCTATTTTATATTAAAATATTTTATATAGCTTTTATTTTTTAGTCGATATTATATTCTGATTATTAGGTGCGTCGAGGCTCAAATCTTTATTTGATCAAAGGTTCATCATGTGAAATTCAGCAAGTATAAATTATTACATGAAACAAAAACAAAGAAAGAGGAATTCAACTCTCATAAACTTTTTCTGAATAGGTGAAATATATACTATTTAATTTTATCTGTAATAAATTTCAGCAAATTTTAATTTCTTACAAATTAAGAGAAATACATGATTGTTTCAGAGTTAATTATAGTCACTTTTATTAGTTTTACTAATTTTTGTACCGTATCCATAAAACTTAACGCTATTTTAGTTACTTGATATTATATGACAGAATCGAATGTGATATGTGTTTTGATATTGTTTATTACTTATTCACGTTTTAAGTTCTGAAACTAACAAAATGCTATTCATCATTTTTTTTAAACGCTATGATTTACCAACAAATCTAAATCTAATGCTAACAGTTTTTAAAGATTGTCTATATGGCCAAGGAACAAATCTTAATCCGACGTTGATTAAAACATCCATTTTTGTTTGATAGGAAAAAAGTGATTTCGTAAACATTATTTTTTGAACATTTTCACTTTGCAAAATTTCTATTGATATAATATATCTTGTCTTTAACAATAATAAAATAAATTTTAAATTATATTCCAAATTTCTGACATGGATATAATGTTTATTATCTTCTTTTAGAAATCTGTGGATTGAGGAACACATTTATTTTAATATCTTTAATATGCCAATTCTATGTCAAATTTTACATCGATATTCGAAATATGTTAATTTCTATTTTGGAAGTAGATTTAGTTATTGAAATATCGTTAAATCTTACAGGGACACATAGAGCGATAGCATTAAAAAATCGATTTATTTCTCATCTAAGGCCTCTGAAAGGAAAAATATGCAGCACTCATAAAGCGAATCATTTTACAGTCGAAGAAATCTGACTGCCTTCTACTCCCCTCCGGGGAACGAACTTCGGCCTTGAACCCCCCTTACCCCCCATGAGAGAAAAGCGACAAGAAAACACTCCAGATAAAACTGTTGTTCCTACCCTCCTTCTCATGTGTCGCTGACAGATCTACATTTTCTGTTTCCTTTCAGAAACACGGAAAGAGAAAAAGCACAGCTCATTGAGCTGGTGCATCGTTATCTCCTGAGTTAGAAAGAGGAGGGGCCGGCAAGTTTCCAGTGTTTCAACAATATGATGGACAATACTACCCTATGCAGGAATCACTTCCTGGAAATACCGTAAAAATTTGCAGGCAGCGACCATAAATCTTGGTTGTCCTTCTGCCCTCTCAAATGGGAAGAGTCAGTTAAATGTTTAACACCCCTCGGTTTTTCCTTTTACTTAGCATCGACAAAAGTCAAATTCTCATCTTAGATAATGTAGCACTTATAGTGTTGCATAAGAAAATGAAATTCTCATGAAAAATGCAAGAAAGGGAAAAAAATACATGAAAAAGCCCCGACAGTAAGGAGTAAAATCGAAGTGCCAATTATAAGCAAAACGTCAAAAATAGAAAGTCGTAAAGTATACATCAGCCAGCGATACAAGTGGCACATTTTCAATACTTAAATTACAAAAGAAATTTATTTGACTCCCTTTGCGTGAAAACTAAAAAAAAAATTCTGATGTAATGAGTTTAGTAATTATAATTCTTTCTGAATATTTATATGGAGTTGAAAGAAAGAAAACAAAACTTAAAAAAAAAAAACGTTTTATATTTCAGTCTAAGCCTGAGAATCAAGTGTAATGAATTCAATCTCTTGTATCTGAAGTCAATGGAGAATCACAGTATGTTGGATTTAAATTCACAAAAAATTATTATAAATATACTGTAAATCTATTTAACATAAAGGATGGATTTGCGTTTGATCTGTATAGAAAAACAAACTATTGATGAGTTTTATTGAAATTCAATTAAAATATTCTTTACTATCTAGACTGAAATAAAAGCTTTGTCCGAAATCATAAAATTAAGATGTCCATCTTAATAAACATATTTCGTTTATATTTTTTTTAAGAACATTTGTTTTCCATTTTCTTGTTAATTAGTGTTGCAAAGTGATAGTAAAAATTTTCCAGCTTTTTATCCCAACAGTCTCTGATAGCGAGTTTGGCCGCGGTAGCCAAGTGGTCAAGGTATCGGAACATGGCAGGTATGCCATTAGTTCGAGCCTAGTACCACTAAAGACCTGTGGTGCAGGGGAGCAATACACGTTAAATCTGTCGAGAGTTCAAACGTCCTCCCGTTCGTGTGGTAGTTAAGAGAGGGGGAGGCCAGCTCAGGTGCCATCCTCGCCACTTGACCGTGGTTCAAAATGACGAGGTCCGTCACCAAAACCCTCGTGTAGCTGAACAGAGTGACATTAATATTCACTCACTGATAGCGAATTTTTTCTCTTTGTGAAGCTCCAATTATTCCTACATAAAAAAATTAAGAATGAAATAAATTTGACATTTTTATTTAATATGACAATTGCCTAAAATTATTGCAAATTTTAATGCATCTTTCGCAACAGGCAATACATTCAAAAAAATTGAATTATTTTCAAATTATACATAATTTATTGACAAAAGAATGAAATAAACTATTTAAAATGTATTTAAATAATTAAAAAAGTTCGACTGTATTAATTTCAAAAATAAATTTTAGAAAATATATAGCACACTAATGCGTATTTCTGGCGTTAGTTTCTGTTAAAAAAGAAAGAAAGAAAGAAATAGAAATATTTAGAAATATTCCCCAAATTTCAATCGGACAGATAGTTTCATTTTTAAGAATAGCATTAAACTGCGTTTGTACTTGTATAAATGAATTTTGAAAAACGGAATGCAAAGGATAAAACATTTGAATTTGATTTTTTCTCCCTATAGTGGATGTGGTGTTGTGTGGCATTAGAAGAATGATATACCATCTTTCGTCATCGTCTTCCAATCAAAACACTTTACAGAGTTAACATTTCCAATAATTAAATATTGATTAACATATTTTAAATTTGAAACAAGTCTGAAAAATGTAAATAAAATTATTCAAGAAAGTAGTTAATTTTAGAACTGCAATAGTAAATAAGATGATCAAGTGTATCCACTAAAAATTTGACATATTTTTATATTAAGGGGGGGGGGGACTAGGAAAAACTGAGTGATAAAATTTTTTTTTTTAATAAGACATTTCTTCAAAATAACCAAAACCTGCTTATAACAATTGACAATCCATGCGTAATTCAATTCAAGTGAGCTATTGAAGGGAAACGAACTAAAAGAAGGTAAAAAATTGTATTAATCTTTCACAGAAAAAGTTCCAAAATAAAAAAAAATGAAGAAAAGTATAAATGTTTTTCACTAAAAAAAATTTTTAGTAAAAAATCTTATTATTTTTTTTGGTATTTTATTTGCAGATTTGTATAAATCAAATATTGATTTTTACCTTAAAAGTTATTATATGAAGTAATCAAAAATAGTTTTATTGTAAAAATATTATATAAAAAAATAATACAAATAAAGAATGTATAAAATATACAGCATGTAATAAATAAAGAAGATAAGAGAAAAAAACTTTAAAAAATTAAACTTTTTCAATACTATTTTCTCAAATTTCTATAATTTTTAATTTTACATTAAAGTAACAAAAATTACTAAATTTCAAAAAATATCAAGTGTCCCAAAAGAAAATTGGAATTTTTACTTTTAAAAGGAATTTTTTTAAAAAATAAGGAACTGTGTTCTTATGACGTTTAATACGCATAAAAAATTTCTATTTTAATTTCTTCAAACACTAAAAATATTATCCTAAGAATCCCTAAAAATTTATTATGCAAAATAAGCTCAAAACTGACATTAAAAATTCATTTCTTTTTATGTATTCTCTTTAAAAAGTGTAATTATATTTCGGACTATATTATCTTGCGGAAGAACCGAACTCCTCCACTTATTTCTAGTTCTAAATTACTTCGTGTTGTGCTAACTCTGTGACGTCGCCAGAAGTAAGAAGATCTAACAGACGGCAGCCTCATTAGAATGATACTCGCGCTGATTGGCATTTTTGGCGTCTTTTGAAGCATGAAAAAGCCCGTGTTTCTAAAGACATCCCAAAATACCTAATCAATAAATCTCCCCGCTAGAGTTTTATATACGAACCTTTCAGCACGAGCGCTATAGCAATAATGATTTTAGTAGGTTCAATTAAGCCAACGATGAACTTGGCGATTTTCAAAAAGAGGCCAAAAATATCAAAGTAACCCATCCTTGTTTGTAGATTATAGGAATAGGTGGTGCCAACGAAATTGCGCATTACATGTCCGGCCTTGTTTGTTCCTTTTATCTGTCACTATCCTTAAAATGTGATGAGCAAAAAAAAGAATATTCAGCATAACAGTTTTTTTTTTGTTTTTTTGCTTATAACGTACTTAAATTGTTTGGGGAAAAAAACTTTAAGTTTCGTATATTTTTAATTTTTCCGCACAATAATTTTTCAGGAAAAAAGCAAAATTTTTAATTATTTAGGGGCCCCCCAGATATCGTTAGCTCAGGGCCCCCAAAGGTCACGGTCCGGCCCTGCTAACTAGGATTGTTGAAAATTATGGATGTTTTGCAAGCATTAGTACATTACTTTGAATCACTTGCATAGGTTAGCATTTTCTTTTATAAAAATATAAATGCAAGAAATTTAAAATATTACAGGAACACTAATTAAAATGTTTAAAAAGGAAAGGATATCGAGTTTTATGCTATTAACTGTTACATATGGTAGTTTATCTATTTAGTTTTTAAGCAATTAGAAGCTTTAGCTGCAACTTGAGGAAATACTTTTTAACTAATTGCTTTTAAAACCTTTGTTCTATTATAGAAACTTCTGTGAAAAACACCTTAACACGTATATATTGGTGATGAATTTACACACACCTTTTTTTCTTTTTTGCCAATTATGTATGAAAATGAAAAAAAATATTCCAAAAATGCATGAAATACTTAAAAATTTTCTTTTGAAATCAATAGAACTAAATACTATTTCAAACCTCATAAACATGATAAAATTGCATTTAATCATCCAAAAAATCAATTATTTAGAAAATTATGATAAACTTTAAAAACTAATAAAAACCTTGTTCCATCAAGAATCAAGTGTTTTAGACCTTTCCTCTCACAAATGATCACGGATTCTTCCTATCCAAATCCCTTTTTCCCTATCCAAAAATCCCTCTCTCTTAGGAATTTTCCTGTCCCCGACGCTATGTAATTCTGTGTGTACGACTCATAGGAAATCTTAGTTGTCAACTTGGTGAGTTATTAATAGAGTTCATGTGATTGTTGTGACAATTTATAAGTACCAATTTATATAACTTGTATTACATATGACTGTATTATGAAAAGAGGTTTATTACTTTTTTGCATAAGAATAAGAGGTAAATAAATCAGTTTAATTTGTCTTTTATTTTTCTCCAAGAACTGGGAAATATTCAAGTTCTGTAATTTGAGTTTTAAAGTAAGATATTAAGGTAAAACTAATGGTTATGATAGATAAAACTATAGTGGAAATAAATTTGAAACATATTTGAACAAAATAGGGGAAAAATATTAGTACTGTTGAACAGAAAAGATAGGATTCAGATTTAATTGTAAGAAACATTTGTCCTTAAACAACCCTAAATAGATTTTTAGTTTTGGTTTATTTACAGAAGGAAGTTCAGTACTTGAGTGGCAATTCTTGATGATGCAACAAATGTTTTAGCTGCTTAAATTAACTGTGCTTCTTCATGAAAATTTTGTAATATGTGTCAACTGTGAAATACTATATTTGGGAACATTCCCAAATACTGTGAATTGTATTAATTAAAAGGAGGATTTTTGCCATTGTATGTGTTCTTCATACTTCAGAGAAAAATAAAATACAAAATTTATTGTATAATATTGTGAAAAGAAAATTTATACACAGGATTATGTAGATAAAATATTCAAAAATAAAATGACTAATTTCCAGGAAACTCTTTGAAAATAAATTGTACTTATAATGGATGTAATTCCAAAAATTAATTCAACATTCACACAACTAGACACCAGAAAAGATGTAGAAAAAAAGAGAGTGGTACAATCTCCAGCAATTGTAGCAATATTTTAATCCATGATCAGTCACAAATTTGATGCAAATTTAGTAGTATTCTAACTAATAACACAGAAATTGGACAAATAGGGAAAATTTAAAATGTATACAAGTTTATTATTTTTAGTATGAAAATTTTTTTTGCATGAACGTATGAATTTTTATTTTATTCCCTCAAGTTTGTAATTGAATTTAACTTGTTTTTCTTTATTTTTAATGAATATATAATTTTTTTTTAAAGTAGGCTGTGGAGAACAAAAAGTCAATTTGGTTTGCTTAAGCACACATGTGGCTTTTGTAATTCAATAATATGATGACCCAAGTAAATGTTCTCATGGGAGAATGAGCAATTTTGTTTTCAAGAACAGTACATTTCAGAATACACCAACTAAAATGCAGAAAGAAAATTAGTGATTGCAGTACAGTGCTATTAGCAATCAACTGTTGGTTAAATGGTTTGCATTTCTTAAATAAGAGCTGTGTCTGAAAGTATTGTGCTTGAATTATTTTTACTGCTATTCTCTGTATCATTCTTTACTGTTACACTGTAGAATTTTACCAAAAACACACCTAAAAAGCCTATTGTTAAAGTATTTTTAAATGAAGTCTATCAAAAGGTATTCATGACCAGAAAAGGTCAATAAGTTTAATTCCAGCACATCTAAAACTATTGGTAACTTTCTTCCTAATTCTTCGAAAAACTGGAAATACTATGCTCACTGTCAAATTTTGACTTATTGGTATGTTATGCCTATTGTTTCTAGTATGGCATTAATATTTCAAGATGTGAATCTTGACATTGTCCTTTCATATTACATTAGATAAATTTTAACAGATTTCACGAAATTCAGATAATCTACAGGGTACTAGTAACAATTAATTCATGTACATCCTAACTAATATTTGGAAAATGTGTTAAATCATTTTTTTGCAGTAGAAGGATTCTTATTGATCACTTGAAAACCTATTTTCTCCAGTTTCACTTATGTTAGATCAAAATGTAGGATCTATCTTCCTGCAAAAAGTTAAGTAATTTAAAGCTTTCAAAATTTTAATTGCTTGAGATAGTTGCTTGTAAAGTTGTAAGCCAAATGTTTATATGTTGAGTTCTGATTCCAATAATACAAGATGTTGCTTATTAAATTGGAAATTGATCTTTGATATACTGGGGAAGAACAATGTTTATCATGTGTGCATAGTTATAGTTACAAGGTCCATCACCATTTATTACTGTGCTTTTCAAGATTGAAGCAAGCTTTTTTAACCATCTAAAAAGTTAAATTTGAAAAAAGCCGTAATGAAAATTTAAATTTTCCTTACTGAAATTACCATTTTATTTCAAATTGGACTAATATGTTTCAATAATATACTTTATTCCCTGGGTTTTCTAGCTTACTAATGTACATCACACTTTAAAGAAAGATTAGGGTTATTTCCTGGAGAGCTTGTACTTTTGTACCATAGTCTAGTAACAAAGACAAGCTCTCGACCATCTTTCTGAAATTGAGATCTTTTAGTTTCGATAGAAATACCATGCACCAGCTCCTCTACATGGTAGGTTTTTAGCTGCCACAGGCAAACAATGCTTTTTGCGAAATACCAGGGAACATTTGGCTACCATGGCCTTTTCATTCCTTGAATAAAATTATTAATTTTATTCGGTTATAAAATATGAATATATATATTACCTGTAGGTTACCTTGTTTCAGAATAGTCTAATTTTTGCATAATTTCTTGTATAAATCATCCTTTTCCTAAAAAAAAAAGTTTAAATCAAACAAAATACAGGGAATATTATTCTTAATTTGAAGTTTTATAAAAAAAAATGTTAAAAATCTCTTTGTCAAAAATTTTATTGTTATTTCAAAAATCTTTTCTTACAATTTACTAATATATTGTTTAAAATTTATGTTGACAATCCACTATTGTTACTATTAATCTCAATAATTATTCAAAACATTAACGCATATCAGGTTATATACCATAACACAGGACATGCATCGTTAGAGTCCTCCTCCAAGAAGGTATTCATTTTTTTTTATCATGATATTCCTTCAGTTTCCTGTATGTTGCTTTTGTTAACCTGATTGATTGTCTCTATAAAGTATTACATGAACATATTTTTAGTTACTAATATTTAATATATATTTTAGATTGTAATTGATGTAATAAAAAGGTTATTTTAAAAGCCTGCTAATTTCTTCAGATATCAGAACAAAAAATATTAGTTGATTCTCTTTTAAGATGTGTTAACCAGCTGAATTTTTTTTTTTACTTCATAAATTATAATGAAGAACAAAACTCTGCTTATACATGTACTACATTACATTGCATACATTTTTTTTTCTTTTACAGAAAGATGTTAATATAAATTCATATTCTGAACAAGAGTGAAGACCCATTTTCTTCAATGTAGATTTTAAATACAGATATTTGTTTTCACATCTGTGAAAAAAACTGGCACATTTGAAACTAGCAAAATGGCTTGCACTCAAGGGAACTCAAGGCATCATTTACATGTTCAAGATAAGAAAAAGCTTTATGTTTGTGAAATGTGCAACAAGGGTTTCTTTCAAAGTAGTCATTTAAAAGTCCATTTACGAACCCATACTAAAGAAAAGCCATATGTTTGTGAAGTGTGCAACAAGAGTTTTTCTCGAAGTGACAATTTAAAAGCACATTTACAGACTCATACAAATGAAAAGCCTTATATTTGTGAAATGTGCCACAAAGATTTTTTTCGAAGTAATGATTTAAAAATCCATTTAAGGACTCATACTAAGGAAAAGCCTTTTGTTTGTGAAATATGCAACAAGGGTTTTACTCGAACTAGTTATTTAAAAACCCATTTACGGACTCATACAAAGGAAAAGCCTTATGTGTGTGAAATTTGCAACAATGGTTTTTCTCGAAGTAATGATTTAAAAGTCCATTTATGGACTCATACAGAAGAAAAGCCATACGTTTGTGAAGTGTGCAACAGGGGTTTTTCTCGAAGTAGTCATTTAAAAGGACATTTACAGACTCATACAAATGAAAAGCCTTATGTTTGTGAAATGTGCCACAAGGGCTTTTCTCGAAATGATATTTTAAAAAGACATTTACGTATTCATACAAAAGAAAAGCCATTTGTTTGTGAAGTGTGCAACAAAGGTTTTTCTCAACGTTATGTTTTAAAAACCCATTTTTGGACTCATACAAAGGAAAAACCTTATGTTTGTGAAATATGCAACAAGACTTTCTATCGAAGAGGCAATTTAAATTCACATTTACAAATACATGGGAAGGAAAAGCCTCATGTATCAAGTATCAAAATGTAGCACAAGTTGTAGAAAGTCTGTAACAGCAGAAGGAATACTTCCAATGTCTCGGGTAAATGTGATCTTTTTAGTAATATTTTAATTATCTTTCTAATTACAATTTACTTTTGCTTCTATAAGTAGAAGTAAGAATAAGTAAATTAAAATTATAATGTATTAATGTTCTAAAACAATTAAGATATCAAGCTATATATTAGTTTCACAATTGTATTCTTATCCATTTTTAAAATAAATTACATAAAACAAACAAAATATGAGAATTGTTTTATTTATTTATTTTTTGTATTTTCTCTGTTAGCAGGAATTACTGTCTGAAAAGAAGTAACAGATTTTAAATACGTATTGTAATCATATGAGAATTCAATTACTTTTACAAATAATGTATCCAATGTTTTAAAGAGGCATTTCGAATGAATTGTAGCATATAACAACTAGAAATTAAAATCTTAAAAATGGTATTACTAGGTTTTTTAATGTATTGATCTATTAAAAATTATACGTCTTTCATATTTGCAAGTTATTTTTCTTTTGTTTTATCTTAACAACAAAATTTGGAATCTACGTAGTAATAAAACAGTATATTTTTAAAAAATTAAATTATCGACAGTATTGGTGTTTAGTTGTATTCCTCCCCACCACCACCACACACACATTTTGCATTGAAATATTAAATAAAAAAAAGTTTTCAAATTCCTAAAATGAATAAAATTTACATGCAAAATCTGTTTCTTCAATAGAAACTTCATATGACATAATCACTTATAAAATAAAAAACAAAACAAAAATCAACACACTATTTGTTTGAATTCACTGTTTCTTTACAATATAACTTCCATCACATCCAACTGTCAATGCATGATTGAAGGAAATCTGACTCCCCCTGCTGAATCAGATGAGAATGATGACAGATTTAACCGGTTTCGAGGGGAGTGAAATTTAAATTTTAGAAATCAACACCTTTCTCTCTGTGATTTACTTTCGGCATTGAGTGTTTAAAAAGAGAAGCTCCCAAAAACTAAAAAATCTAACATGTCATTTATGTCTAGTAAAAAAAAAAAAATATTTCCTATACCTCTGTCTTGTATGTGTAGAATAATTTCTATGTCAGGAAAATACAGGACCTCATACATTAAACCTCATAAAACAGAAAATCAATGCACACATGAAATTGAATTTTAGTCCTATTTGTTGTATAATTAAACACGGGGCAGTTTTAACGGGTTCGCAAAATTCTATAAATAAGACGTCTGAAAAAACTTAAGGCGGTGTGAAGTAATTTTTCTCGAGTTTGGGTGTATGGCTGAAATGAGAGTATTTCGGCACTCTCTATAAAATCAAAGTATATTTTAGCTTTGTTATTGTTAATTACATAATAAGTTATATTATTGTTATTAATTATATTTTTGTCATCACAGTATTAGCTTTGATTATTGTTAAAATTATATTAAAATTCAGTGAATTAGCATTGCCTTTTTTTTCAAAGGGGGAAATATTTTATATGCTTTCTACTTGTTAGCCTTTGTTCAAGAGGTAATCATGGCTGCTGTAACCTAGTGGTTAAGTTAACTAACTCGTGGGTGGCGTGTCATGTGTTTGAGCCTTGTACTGCTGAAGACCCACCATGTAAAGGAGCGATGCACGTTGGATCTGTCAAGAGCTGAAACGTCCTGCTGTTGGTGTGGTGTGGTAGTTAGGAGAGGGAAGTGCCAGCTCAGGTGTCATCCTCGTCACTTGCCCATGGTTCAAAATTATGGGGTCCATCACCAAAAGCCCACCATTATCTGAACAGTGCAACATTAATATTCATTCACTAGTTAAAGTACCCGTTCTTCGCACAGGTTAAATTTAAAAAAAAAAAAAATTCAGCTTTTTTCTGCAAACATGATACATTTTAAAGAGGATTGAGCCATTACAGGGCAGTGTATCCAAAAGTTAAAAATATTTTTTTACTGAGAGTTTACATTGAAATTTTGCTTAACAATAAAGAATGATTTCATAAAAACATATATTTGAATGTAAGAGAGAAAATTAACATGCTAAAAAGGTAAATAGGAATGAAAGAATGAAAATATAAATAAATAAATATTATAATATAGAAGTAAAAATAGTAGCATATTTCTGCTATGGGAACTATGGGTAAAATAACATGAAATATATAAAACAAAAGAAAAAAATAATTATGATAAACTATTTCACTAAAATACTATCATAAATAAAATATTAGGAAGCCTTCAATTGGAAAAAAATTAAATTAGTACAAACTAAAATTTAAAAACAAATCTAAAATAGGCCTATAGTGTAATAAACTATTAAATTAAATTCACTGCAGCATTAAATTACATGAGAAATGCATGTAATACTATCCAACATCTATGTTACATTTAATATAAAATTTAGATGTAATACAATAGTGAAAAAATTAAATTAGTAAGAACCAAAATAATTAAAAAAAAAAACCCATCTAAAACAAAGTAAAAAAATTATGAACCTAATAAGAGAAATAATAAACCTTGTTTATAAAAAATTAATTTTTAAACAATTTTTTTGCAATATTTTGATTAAAAATATTTGTTATTCAGTCGCAAAGAACAAATGAGAAAATACTTTGATAAATAATTAGTGATCATTGAAATATATCATATATATATATATATATGGACAGGATGATTTGTATAAATAATATAATCTTCATAAAACTAAATGAGGAACATATCAGAAGCAAAGTTAAACCGTGATGCCATGAGAAATAAAATCGCATCAGCATTGAATTTTAAAAAACTAATAGAAATATCAGAAAATTGCATCAAGCTGCAACTTTTTTTCACAAACCTTTTTGGATCACAAATGGTATAAATAAATTTATATATTTGAAGATTGTCAGAAGCAAAATTAAGCCATGATGCCATGTGACAAAAAATTTGATCATCTGATGCATTTTGTTGTAATGATGAAAACATGGTATTTGCTGATAAAGGAAAAAAAGCAATAACCTTTTTTTCAACCAAAAAAAAAGTCATAGAAATGTATGCATATGTAAGAAATATATACAATGCATATGTTTAAAATCTTCAAAAATCTATATGAAGAACAGATTGTCAGAAAGAAAATTAAACCATGATGCAACATAACAAAAAATTGCATTAACTCAGAAATTTAAAGTGCAAAAGAAAATTTCTTATGCATTCAATCACATCAACAGTTTCCGTAAAGATCTTCTTGATGAATGAAGTTAACTATCTTTCCATGAGATCCAAAGATGAGTACTTATCAGTTATAAAAACTATGAGGCCCAAAAAAAGGCAGCATGTAGAACATATACCAAAATGTATTAAATAACACGTTTGACAAAAATGGAAGGTAGTTTTTTTATAAATATTTGCTAATCTGCTTATAGCAAATAGTTTAATTTTGTACTACTTTTTTGTTTAATTCCATTGTCTAAAAAATCCACTGATATTTGTGTTGATGAATGAGCAATGATTATCAGTATTATTGTCACCGCAGCTCAATTGGCAACTCATGAATCGCACCATTTTCTGCCAAAATTTGACTGTGTGTGTGATTGGTTTTTCACATATAAAATATGTTAGAATCTTCGTTGTTTTGACATGAAAGTGTGATTTGTGTGGCACCAATTTTGCTGCAGTGATGCTAGTACCTTATAATCTAAAGATTCACAAATCATCTTTTGGCTTAAAAACTATTTTTTGAGTCACAGTATCACATAATTAATGTAAACTACAACAATAAGCAAGAAATTTAAAGTTTAGAAAATAAACAAACATAAAACTGCATGCCACTAACCAGGGCCGGCTCTAGCAATTTTGCCGCCCCGGACAGAAATGAAAAATGCCGCCCCTCTCCCCAAAGTAAAAAAAACTATTATTAAAAAAAAGATAAAAATTTTTTGTTCAGAAATGCGCACAACTTGAATATTCTTTGAGAAGAAAAAGGGAGCTAACAGTAAATATATATATATCAATTTGTTCACACACAGCTATTTAATTTTCGATAGCCAATGTAGCTAAGTCATTTGATCTATCTTTAGAATTTGTGAACTGTAAGAAATTTTTTATTAACTTTAATTTTGAGAAACTAATATCTACACTTGCCAAACTTTTTGCAAAGAAAGTAAAATAAATTCAATAGCAAGATTTGGAGCAAATTCTAAAACAGAAATAAATTTTAAAACTTCAGCTGGACTTTTTTTTCCTTTTTTCCCCCCCGTCTGCTAAAGCTGAAACTGACATTATCTCATTTGCTCAATCAAGCGCGTTTACATCCAATGATTCTCCGTCGGTCAACATCATTTCTAAATTTTTACAGTTTTTTAATTAAGCAAGGGTATCTCTTAAATCATATATATTGTACAAAAATGAAAACAATTACTGTCAGTACTCATTAAATTATATCTGCATTCCAAAGCATAAACTGCTTCGTCCAATGTAAAAAAATAAAACTCTATCTTGAATTTTAATTTAGGATATTTCATCGGATCATCTTGTGCTTCATAGTTAAAATTTACATTTTTCTGTCGAACTCTGTGACGTGGTTGCGTCACCTCAAAGTTAGCAGAGATATCAGTCTCGACGGCCAGTTCTTTTGCATCACAGTGCATTTTATCAAAAGTCACACCCTTAAAAAATCTTTACAATTTCTTGAGAGTTCCATAGTGGATGGTAGATCGTAACATTTTGTTTGGAATAGCTTGCTTATTGGATTTTAATGCAATTAAAGATTTTATACCAAATAATGAGGGCCATAGGAACTTGAATTGTTAAGTAGATTTTAATAATCCAGAGGACTCATCTCTTATAGAGTTGTCAATTTTTAGCATTATTATAAAATCTAAGCATCATAAAAACCTCCCAATTGATAACTTAAGGGTTTAATAGCCTCTGTTAGGCTTTCATAGCTATTTACACTAAGTGGCTTTAAAGTTTTATGCCCTTTATACATTCTAATAATATAACCCAACGAAAAGTTGATGAAAAAAATAAATTTTTTGAACTATATTAAAAAAAGTAGGCTTCTAAGGATGCTTTTACCATGTCATTAGCGACCAAATTTAAAGAGTTGTTACTACAGGGCACATAGATTGTTCGCGGATTTAACGTTCTTATTTTAAATTGAGCCCCTGATTTCTCGCCTTTCATATTCACTCCGTTATTGTAGGCCTGCCCCTGCATATCTAGCAAATTTAGCCCGAATTTTTTATTTTTTAAGTTTCTCAACTATCAAATTTGAAAGTTCTCTTCCAGTTAATCTTTCAACACGAAGAAAACCAAAAGAACTCGCATTAGTTTTAACGATAACTTCGTTAGGATTAGATTTCTCAATACATGTTTACCTTACCATAAATGTCATTTGTTCGATCTTGCTGGCATCAAGGGCGCAATCAAAAACTATCGAATAATATTTAGCTTGTTTAATTTTATGAACAATATATAATTTAATATTCTCATATAAAAGAGAAATTATCTCGTTCTGAATATTTTTCTCTAGATAGTGTACTTTAACTTCTTCCAAATTTTCCATAACAAAAATAAAGTATTTTTAAAATTTGGTCCGAATTCCACCCCGGACATGGGTCCGATTTGTCCGGCCCTAGAGCCGCCCCTGCACTAATATACAAATTATAACCATTTAAAATAAAATATCTAAAACAGAAAAATTAAGCCCTAATTTTATGAAATTACCATAACCAGAGCTCTGAACAAACAAAACACTCACAGAATGTCTTAAGGCGATATGGTACCCTAAAAATCATTAAACTGTCGAAAAGATTTTTATTGACTTATTTGATAACCCGAATCTTTATAAATATGCCTGCAAAATTTCAAAGCTTTACCTGCATTTTTCATTAAGTAATGGAGCAATGCATTGCTGTTTAGCATCAAACATGTTTGATGCTAAACAGCAACTACCACGCCTACATTTCAGATTATCTGCTAGAAAAGAGCCTGATAAAAAATGAATGAATTATTTTTCTAATGCGCATCAATGAGATTGACATTATACATGCAGTAATAAATCCATTTTAAGAAAGAATTGTGCAATTCATGCAAAAATTCTAGTTTGTGAATTATTTACTGGGAGAAGATCAAATGGATTTGGTCAAGATTTAAAAGTTGTGCGTGCTTTTTATGATATTATTATGAATGAAATTAAAACTTCAAAACAGATTCTCCCAAAGCACAAATACTAAATCTCATTTTGATAACTCAGATAATTAAAAATCTAATTCGCAAGAATAGAAAAACTCTCCCATTTTTATATATTTGTATTTGGTGATATATATATATATCCCATGTGGGCGAGATTCAACACTTTTATTATTAAAATATTTTAAGATATTTATTTAAACAAATGCACATATACAGTTCTTAGATTTTGATGTATCTATACAAATAAATAAAATTGAAGTGCCTGTTTGTAATTTCAAATTAGCAGCTTTTTATTAAGTGCATTTAAAGGTACATACGGTACTTATATCAAAAAATCAATTTTTAAAATTTTTGTCTGTCTGTTTGTTTCGGCTAACCTCGGGAACTTCTGGTCCGATTTTAAAATTTTTTTACCAATAGAAAGCTACATTATCAGCGAGTAACATAAGATATATTTTATCTCCATATTTCTACGGGAACGGAAACTATGCGGGTAAAACGTTGACGTTGCTTCCTCCCCGCCAAGTTGGCGCAAAATTATGCATTTGTGGTCAATAATGGAAATTTTAATACAAATTTTCTCACATTTCCAACAATTAACTGAAACATAGTGTAATTTAGCATCTTTACAAAAAGCAATTTTTAAATGGTTTTTTTTATTAAACATCTAATGTTTATTACATTACGTTTGTTTAATGGCACACTCAAACTTTGAGAAATATCGCCAAGTTGGCTAAGAAATTCTCTATTCCGACAATCCCAGATATTTTAATGCAAATTTTCTCCCACTTTTTAAAGAGAGAAACGAAATAAAGTTTAAGTGAATTGCGCGCGCGTGATATTGAAAATTCTATGGTAATATTAATTGACAGTTTCATAAAATGTTTTGATTTATCGAATATTTACTACTATGAACTTTTTTAAACCTAATTATACAATATTCATATTTTGCACAAACTTTTTCCCTCATACTGAAGCTAGATATTTTACATGGATACTTTGAAGATATACTAGATAATATACTAGATATATTACTATGGAGGAAGCCATACAATGTCACTCGCTGAATAAAATAATGGAGCTTTACGCAATACTTATTTCATCTTCGGTCTTTCTAATCCTCAAACCTTTTGGAATAAGTACAAAGACTACATAGTGGAATATATTTTGCGATGATTGCAGCAAGTACAACCAAATGTGCCTTTCAATGAACACATCTACAACGAAACGCAATAAAGGTTTTCAGAATGGATGGAAAGAAGCTACATGATTTTAGAATGATTAGTCCTAGACGTGTCAACGGAAATGGCTTCGATAATGAAATTGCTTGAGAATTAAACTACGATTTCATAGCGTTGCAACATCAAGTAACAGAATCAGTAGTGCATTCTTTTTTCCTCGACGCTAATGGAGGAACCGGAAAAAAGTTTTTGCTAAACTTATTATTAATGACCATCAGAAAAACCCAGATGATAGCAGTTGCTATGGCTTCTTCTGGTTTAGCCGCGATTTTACTAAACAACGGTCGTACTGCACATTCCGTTTTAATATTATCGCTTAATCTTGCATTTGAAGATTCACTCATCTGAAATTTCAGAAAAAATAGCTCTCAAGGCTGGATGCTTCCACAATGTAAGTTTTTAGTGTATGATGAAAGTACGATGTGTCTCATAAGAAAGCTATAGAAGCGTTAAATCAGACTCTTCAGGATTTACGAGATAGTATAGATATTATAGGAGGAATTGTAGCTTTATTATATCTTGGCTGGTGAATTCAAGCTTATGGGGAAAAGTTGAAAAATTCAGTTTGAATATTCTGTTTTAAGTTCTTTTAAAGAGGAATTATATATTAAACGTAGATACTTTCGATTTTTAAAAATATTAATAGCTTAAGTTATTGAATATTTGTTGTTAATTATTTTAATAAATTACGTTTTCAGTTTTTTTAAACCAAGCTAAATTTTAGATTTTTTAAAATTATATTGGTTCCAGTCAAGCAATAAAAAAATTACCATATTATATTATTTACTTTCTAATGATAATGATTACGACTTTGACAGTTATTTAAAGACATCAACGCGAGCGGAGCCGCGGTAAAAGCTAGTTTTACCTATAAATTGTTATTTGATTTTGCTTTTATTCGTGTTCATTATTTAACATGCGAAGGCTGTTGAAATCATGGAAATAAAAAATAAAGGCATAAACATCTTTTGTACATGTTGTGCATTAGCTCTGAAGTGTGTGCATTTATTTTTTTTTATAATTATTAAGATAAAGTTTTATGAAATATTGATCTTTCATTCGTTTTTTTTTCTATATATTCATTATGGCAGTATACTGTTTAATTGTTCTGCATTTGGGCAATTTTTTTATGGTAAGTAGTTTTAAATAAGCTAATTAACGTTTCATAAAAGTTTCAGATTATTCGATGAATATTATATCATGCTATTCATGGAATGAAAACTTCAAACTCATATTTCTCCATGTTGAATTTTTGTACATATACTGTTATTCAAAACCCTAAGGCCTTTTTGATAATTGAAGTATGGGTTGGAAATTTTTTATACCTTTTCTGAAATGTAAGTTTCGTAAAACTGTGCATGGAATTAGCTGTAACATGTTTAATACTTTTTATTAAAAATTTCAAAATCACAAAATTAATGTTTTTTGAGGAATTTTTGGAAGTTTATCCATAAAAAATTAATAAAAAATTAAAGAGCAGCAGCAGAAAAAACCCATGTACAGCGTTATGTAGTATTTTATAAGGCACTTGGAAAAAATTTTTGAAAGAAAAGTGACATATTTAAAAAAGCCTTAGGGATTTAAAAAATGCTTAAAAAAAAGCTAAAAAAAATTTTAATTTACAAACATTTTGCAACAAATTAAAAATTTGTTGTGAGGAATCATTATTAAATATTAGCCGTTATGAAATACAATTAAAACCAAATACCAAATATTAAAAATAAAAAAAATTGTGAAGATGGTACCATATCGCCTTAAACATGAAAAATTGAAACAGAAAGAAAATAAACATAAATATATAAGAAGTAACCTTACATATAGTAGAAATTATGACATTAATTCAAACCAAGAAGCAACCTTAAATATAAAAATAAAGGTCTAATTTTTAGTAAACTACCATAAACAGCTCAGAACAAAAAGAAAACATGTCAGAAAATCTCATACGTAAATAAAAATTATTATTCTTACGTATTAGCAGCACCACAACCAAACTGGCACTAAGCAAATCACGCTGTATCCCACCAAAATCTGACTGATTTTTTGTTCATATAAAAACACGTAAGAATCTTTGTTCTTTTGATATCAAGGAGCTATTAGCGTGGCGCTAATTTGGCTGTGATGACACTAATATGTAAGTATCATAAATTCTAACTTAAATCACGATATTGGCACTCTGATAATTCCAATTAATTTGAATGAAATGTCTTTTTCTATGGTACTTACATATTATCGCAACCTATTGGCAACATTACATGAAATGAACCTTATGGTTGTCAACACACAGGAGGTATCACACATAAATTTTCCGTGCAATTTTTTGGCACAACTTTTCGCCGAAACTGCCGGGGAAGGGTTACCGTAAACAAAACGACATGCTCTGACGTCAGCCACGCTCTTTCTCTACATTTAAACATTACTCGCTGATTTTTCGGCTTCGAAAACGACCATCCAATATTATTTCTTTTATTTCACTCGCGCTTTTGTTTATAGGGGTAAGCAGAAATGGAGCATCATTCTGTTTAAAATATTATACACCGTTAAAATATTGTACACCATTAAAATATTATACGCCATATCTGATGCGAAGCTACCACCGTTACCGCCATCTTGTTTATGACGTAGGGTGCCGAAGTGCCCCATTGGCTGGAATTTCAAGCAACTTTCATTTGAAGCAACATTCTCAGCTCACTGGCAACAAGTTGTTCGAAAGCCATTGCTATGGCAACGGAGTAAAAATTGCACGAATTGGACCAAAAATTGCACCAAACGTGTACTTGTGATAAGGGGTTAAGCGCATACAACACATGAAATCGGGGTTGCCAATTTGGCAAGTTATTAAGTTGGCAATTGTTGTAATAATACGTCAGTACCTTTTCTTTTTATTATAAGCTAGATTTTGATACTATTTTGCTACATCGACGAAACATGGAATTTGCCGATAAAGGAACAAAGCAATAACCTTTTTCGGTACTTACGTATTATTGCAAAAATCGCCAACTCCATTAATAACTCACCAAGTTGGGAATCTTAATTCCTATATGTCATACGAACTGAATTGGCAGCCAGGTGCTTAATATGTGTCCTTAATATGTAGCAATAATGCATATATGTACCCCTTTTTCCTTCTCAACGAAAGGAAATGTGATAGGAACTGTTTTTTCCCGACCAAATGGTCATGCTAATTGGTTTTTTATAAAAAAAATTTAGAATCTTCGTGGTTTTTGTCTCAAGGTGTGATTCACGGGGCACCAATTTTGATGTGGTGATGCTAATACATAAGTACCTCATTATCAAAGCTTCTGTTTACAAAAAGCTTCACAAATCATTTTTTGGCTTAAAAACTAATTTTTGATTCACTGTATTAATTAATTAATTAAAACTACAATGAGCAAGAAAATTACAGTTCAAAAAATAAGCAAATATAAAAGTGTGTGATACTAAAATAGAAAATATAGCATTAATTAAATGTCATATTATTCTTATGTAATCTGGCATCACTTAATTTTGTTTTCTGTATTGGCAACGCCTTGATGAGACAATCTGTAAACAGCAATCATGTAACCTCACTTCTAAGTTATTAAAAGCTTAATTCCGTTCATTCAACTCTTATTGTCTTATTTATAGTACAATTTTAATAACTCAGAAATTTTCTTGAATCGTTTCGTTTTCAAATTTAATAATGGAACAACTGCTGAAACCTGAAAGATTCGATATCGATCCCTCGTGTTCTAATGCAGAAACAAAATGGCGCCATTGGAAAAAAACTTTTGAAAACTTTTTAGGGGGCATAAAAATCCATACAGAAGAAAATAAACTTCCTCAAATGTTTACCAGTTCATTAATGATTGCACAACTTATGCTTAAGCTATTGCGATACTTGATTCACTTTTTATAAAGAAACGTAACGTTATATTCGCCAGACATTACTTGTCGACGCGAAATCACCAAACGGAAGAAACTGTCTGTGAATATTTACAAGTTTTAAACCAATTGAGCAAAGACTGTTACTTTACTGATGTAAGGGCTGAGGAATACCGAAAGGAGTATATTAGAGATGCTTTCATACGAGGATTAAAATGTCCTCGCATTCGCCAACGACTCCTCGAAAATATATCGACGACTCTCGATCAAGCTTTTGAGCAAGCTAGAACCTTGGAATCAGCCGAAGTGCATGCAGCTTCTTATATGGGAAGTTCTTTCCTTGTACAATCTGCAGCAATGAAAACTGGCGATTTTTCAGAAGAAACCTTAGAAACATCAACTGCTTCCTCCTTCTCAAGATCTCAAAAATGCTTCTTTTGTGGAAATGACTTACACTCACGAACCAATTGTCCAGCTAGAGATGTTATCTGCAGAAAATGTGGGGAAAAGGGACATTACCAGTGAGTGTGCAAATCTAGACCGAATAGAAATTCTTCAAATGTGGTGGCTTCTTCAAACTTATTGGCAGCTATTTTGGGATCTACTCACTGTCTCCAGAAATCAATTGTGAAGGCATTGGTTAATAACATTCAGCTCAGTGCATTAATTGATACAGGGAGCTCTCTTAGTTTTCTGAACGAAAAACATGTGGCGAAATGTAAATAAAAAATTGAACCATATTTTGGAAAAATATCCATGGCAAACTCCTCCATGGTGACTGAAACAGTGGGTGTTTGTAGAGTTCATTTAAAAATTGAAAACTTCACTTATCAAAATGTGGAACTTTTAGTTATGAAAAATCTTTGTAGTGATGTTTTGATTGGCCATGATATTCTAAACAGACATTCATCAGTAGAAATTGGATTTGATGGTAATAGACCTCCACTAACAATTTGTTCTTTGGCTTTAGCACAAGTACCTCCTGTTTCATTATTTTCAAACTTGAATCCAGACTGTAGACCTTTGGTTACAAAGTCGAGACGTCATACGAATGAAGACAATAATTTTATGGCATTGGAAGTTCAGAAACTTCTTCAGGAAGGAGTCACTGAACCAAGTAACTCACCATGGAGGGCTCAAGCCTTTGTCATTAGAGGAGAAAATCATAAGCCCAGAATGGTAGTTGACTACTCTCAAACAATTAATAAATACACGTTACTGGATGCCTACCATTTGCCTAAAATAGAAGAGGTAATTTTGAAAATTTCAAAAAATAATGTTTTTAGCAAAATTGATCTCCAAAGTGCCTACCATCAAATTCCTATCCAGGATAGCGAGAGACATTATACAGCTTTTGAAGCTTGTGGAAAGCTCCATCAGTTTTTACGTGTTCCTTTTGGGGTTACTAATGGAGTAGCTTGTTTCCAAAGAGTCATCGACAAAACTATTGAGGATGAAGGACTCACCCTTACATATCCATTCATTGATGATGTTACTGTGTGTGGAAAAGATCAAAAGGAACATGATGACAACTTAGAGAAGTTCCTGACTGTGGCAAAGAAGTATAATTTGACTTAAATGAAGATAAATGTACCTACTCAAGTAATTCTGTCCATTTGCTAGGCTACATTGTTCAGGATGGTATAATTAAACCAGATCCTGAACGACTAAAACCTTTGAGGGATATGCCTGTTCCGAAAGACTCATCTGCATTGCAACGTGCTTTAGGAATGTTTGCCCATTATTGCCGGTGGATCGGGGGGTTTTCACCGAAAATACGTCCTCTTCTAGGAAAGAAACAGTTTCCTCTTTCTAGGGATGCTGTATTGACTTTTAATTCCCTGAAAGATGATGTGGCAAATGCTGCCTTGGCAACAATTGAAGATGACATACCATTTCGAGGGTAAACTGATTCATCCGATTTCGCAATTGGAGCTACCTTGAGTCAAGCTGGACGTCCTGTTGCCTTTTTCTCAAGAACCTTAAATACATCTGAATTGAGACATTCATCTCCAGAAAAAGAAGCATATGCCATTGTGGAATCACTTCGTCATTGGAGACACTTCTTGATGGGAAAGCATTTTGAAGTGTTCACTGATCAACAAGTAGTAGCATTTGTATTCAATCAGCGACTTGGTAGTAAAATTAAAAATGAAAAGTTAATCCGTTGGAGACTTGAACTTGCTAGTTTTAAATTTGACATTATTTATCGTCCTGGAAAGCAAAACGTGATTGCTGATACTTTATCCCGTATAACTGGAGCTTTATAACTCCCAGAGTCGACTTAAACAATCTTCACAACTCTCTTTGTCAGCCTGGAGTGACACGAATGCATCATTGGGTTTCGTTGCAAAAATCTCCCTTTTTCTTTAGAGGATATAAGGAATGTCACCAACTCCTGTCTAATATGCAACGAACTAAAGAAAAGATTTGTTAAACATGTTGGAACTCTTGTGAAAGCTACTTCCCCATTTGAAAGGTTGAATCTTGACTTTAAAGGGTCTTTACCTAGTGTTTCAAGAAATCACTATATTTTAACAATAGTTGATGAATTCTCTAGATATCCGTTTCCGATCCCTTGTAGTGACATTTCTGCGAAAACTGTAATATTGCATTTGAAGAACCTTTTTTCTATTTTTGGAATGCCATCATTTATTCATTCTGACAGAGGATCATCTTTCATGTCTAACTAATTAAAATCATTTTTAGCATCTCAAGGAATTGCTACAAGTCGTACTACTCCCTATAATCCAGCAGGAAATGGACAGGTTGAACGTTATAATGGAATAATCTGGGAAACTATGCAACTTGCTTTAAGATCCAATAATATGAAAACTGAACAATGAGAAGGAGTTATCCAAGCAGCTCTGCATTCCATTCGCTTTTTTTTGTGTGTACAACAGCAAATGCCACTCCTCATGAACGAATGTTTTCTCCCCCTCGAAGATCCCATAACGGCTGTTCCATACCTACTTGTCTTACAAAGCCTGGTCCAGTTCTAATGAAAAATCAGGTGCGTACTAACAAATATGAGCCAATTGTCCAAGATGTGGAATTAATTGAAGCTAATCCTGACTATGCACATGTAAAACTTGGTGATGGAAGGGAAACAACTGTTTCTGAAAGACACTTAGCTCGAAGAGGGAAATTTACCAGATCTGAAGGTAACAAGGGTGCAGAAGAAAATGTTCAAGTTCTTCCAGATCTACAGCCAATAAACTCAGATTCAGATACCACTTCAGAAAATTCGACTGAACCGAACAAGAACACATTAGCATTGCGTACAGCTCGCCACAGGCAACCTCCTGCATACTTGAAGGATTTCGTCAGAGACTGAAATATCCAGATTAAAATTAAGGGGGGGGGGTAAATGTCATATTATTCTTATGTAATCTGGCATCACTTAATTTTGTTTTCTGTATTGGCAACGCCTGGATGAGACAGTCTGTAAACAGCAATCATGTATAACCTCACTTCTAAGTTATTAAAAGCTTAATTCCGTTCATTCAACTCTCATTGTCTTATTTATAGTACATAAATAATTAAAAGGTTATCAAAAATAAAAGAAAACTAAGCCTTAATTTTGCCAAACATGAATAAAATAAACGTAAATATATATGAAGTAACCTAGCAGAAAGTAGAAAATTTAACATTAATTCAAACCAAAAAGCAACCCTAAATAGATAAGCAAAAGTCTGATTTTGATGAAACTACCATAAACAGCTCAGAAAAAAAAAGAACATGTCAGAAAATCTTATATATAAATAAAAATTTGTAGCAAAATTGGCACCACGCAAATAGTGCTATTTCTATCCAAAATCTAACGGATCTTTCTTTTTAAAAAAAACACGTAAAAAACTTTGTTGTTTTAATATCAAGGAGTGATTCGCATCTCACCAATTTGGTTGTGGTAATGCTAAAAGTAGGTAAGACGTTTGCTAAAGTGTACTGATATTCAGGCGATGATTTAGTTCGCAGCTTTGCTTACTTTGGGGCTGTGTGACTACCTTCTGTTGTTGTGATATCAAAATCACATGAATTGTAGCCCAAGCACAACCGTAGATTGATAATACCACCAACATTGCGGTTAGCGAGAATAAGGAAAAGCAGCCGTGCAAACCCAAGGTCCTTTCAACTGTTTAGTACCAAAATATGAACAAATGTTTTTGCATTGTTGACACTGAGAATAACATAACAAACATTTTACAGATACAGCAAAAAGGTTTAAAGATGTTATCAGGCTCATAGTACGGCTAAGATTAATCAGGAGCATGAAATGAAACAGAATATTTTATGGGAAGTAAATATCTTTAAAAGTGGCCACAACAATAAAAATAGTAACTTTAATAACCTTAGGTATTGCAAGATGGGTAGTTGTTCCATTGCGCAATCAATATGCATTATTACAAATCACAAAAGTTTATAAGAAATAGTTTTTAACAAAAATTATACACAGATACATGAATTTAATACGTTGGTGAAACTTGAGTACTGTCTACTAATGTTGGCGGGCTAACAATCCATCTAATGTTGATATCCCGTCACAAAATTTTCGGCGCCAAAAGTTAAGCGGAGAACGAAATCACATCGCTTGAATATCAGTAATATTTAACGGTACATATTGCCCCCCTCCCCTTTTTTTTAAAGTACGGAAAAGGATATAAAAGGTTTTGAATCAGTGAAATTGTCGAATCGGCCACTGGTCCGCCAAATTATGAAAAATCGCTAATTTGACGCGTTTTTGAGTGTTGTGTTTTGGAGTAGCAACCCTACTACCAACCCTTCCACCTCACTCATACAAAAATCAAAAGGGTTACCAGATTTGGCGCTTTTGTCGATTTGGCGAGAAAACACTTGGCGGAATAAGTGGCCGATTCGACAATTTAACCTTTGAATCAAATACGATTCACATTTTAAATCTGTTATCATATTAGTGTTGCCAATCAGAAAAATTAAATTTAGAAAAAACATTTTTTGAGGAGGATTTTTTCAAGAAAACAAATGTAATTCCTCCACAAAGAGTTAAAAAAATGAATAAATACTGTTATGTTTATTAGTTTCAGAATGTTCTTCAGAACATTTGCACTCGAAGCGTTCAAACAGCTCTTGGTTATAATATCATTTTATTAAGCATGAGGTGAGAGCGTCATCTCACAACAGCAACAACACAAGCAAACATATACAGTTACAATACCCAGTTAACACAAGTACACATTCACAGTTACAGTTATCATGACATCCCCTCTTTAAGTTATTAATCACATAACATAGTCATTCAAATAAGATGGTGGTTTACAAACACGGTTACTTCTTCTTTGGACATTACAATCTGACTCGTTACAGTTCTGTATATTTTGAGGATTTACAAATAATTCTGAATAAGAATTGAAAGTACTTATATGTCATTGGGATCTGTTTCTATATTAAAGGGTGTGTTTGATGTTCTTATATGTTTCCTATTACGTCTTAAAATATTTCCAGACTGATTTTGAACAAAATATGACCTAGGATGTAATTTATGCTTTGAAAATATTTTAGCCGGTTCCCAAGTTTTGTTTTTAAAATTTAGTATTCTGACATTATTTTCTGGGTCAAGTTCAGGTAATGGATGAGCAGTTTTATCATAATATATCTTTTGAACGTTTTGCCTTTTTATTAACTTTTCTCGAATGTTATTAAATAATTCAGCATTTAACAATTTATTCGAGATTGGTAATTTTGTTTTTAATCTACGATTAAACATCATTTGAGCTGGAGATAGGTCAAGACCCGATATTGGGTGTTTCTATACTCCATTAAACCTACTAAATAATCTCGTCTATCTTCCCTTGCCTTTTTCATTATGCTTTCAGAAATTCCTACTGCTTTTTCAACCATTCCATTACTTGGGGAATAATGAGGACTAATGAATGCATAATTAAAATCCCAATCATTTGCAAACTTTTTATAAATATAACTATTAAATGGTATATTATATGATACTACAATATTTGGAACACCAAATCTAGAGAAAATTGTTTTAAGTTTAATTATTACCTCATCTGCACTCTTATTTACAAGTTCAGCAATTTCAATCCATTTTGAAAATAATAGTCTATTACAACTAGATAACTCGTATAACCCAAATTCATTATATCTACTCCTATCTTTTGAAAGGGTCTATAGGGATCTGTATGAGGTTTTAATGGCTCTTTACTATTAGCTTTTTAAAATTTTTCACATATTACACATTGTGATACTAATGTTTCTATGTCAGAGTTCATCCCTGGCCAATACATTATTTCTCTAGCTCTTTTCCCTCAGGTCTGGAGTCCGATACTTTAACCACTAGGCTTTTGTTATTTTTAATTTTATAATATGTTTTTACAGTATTGTCTACATTTTTGTAAGATTTAGGCCAGCCCTCTTTGATATATTTAAAAACTATTTGTAATTCTGGATCTAATTCAGTTTCTTTTTTAAATTATACACGTCTTTTTTTCAGTCATGGGTAAATGTTTTGAAATACACTCATGTCCATAAATTAAGGATAATTCAGAATCACACAGAAATGGAACTCTAAAATAAAAATTTCACCTGCAGAATTATCACACACATCTTGAAGAAGAATATGCAAATTACAGGAAACCACCAGATGGCGCGGATAGTACGTCACAATGACGAGAGTGTAAGAGAGGGGTATATAAGGAACGGTGGCAAAGAAGTAAAATTGTTCACAATGCTTTAAAAGCTTTTCAGTGCAATGACCGCATAGTTATGGCACAAAGGAAGCATTTGGATGATTTTTTACGTGGTAGAATTATCGGACGACTGGAATGTGGACGTACCCAGCTGGAAGTATCCGAGGAACTTGGAATCGCCCAGAGTGTCATCTCCAGGCTTTGGCAACGATTCCAAGATGATGGTAATGTGAGTAGATGTTACATTACAGGTCACCCCCGAGTTACAACGCCGAATGAGGACCAGTATTTGGCAGTTACTGCCAAAAGAAACAGGCGGAGCACAGCATCAGACCTATCTAGTCAGCTCTCTTCAGCTACCGGTACGACAGTTTCAAGGCAGACCGTGTAGACGCTTAGGGCACATTGGTCTACATATATGCTCGTAGGCCTGTCAGATGTGTTCCCCTTACCGCAACTCACTGTCACCTGCGATTAACCTGGAGTAGAGAGCATGCATTGTGGACACCGCAACAGTGGTCTTGTGTGATGTTTTCCGACGAGTCCAGGTTTAGTTTGCAGTCTCATTCTCACCGGACTTTCATATGGAGAGTGCCAGGTACCCATTACCACCAAGAGAACACCATTGAACAACACCGTTACGGTGGTGCAGGATGGCTCGTTTGGGGAGGAATTATTCTTGGTTCCAGAAATGACCTGCATGTTCAGAGTGTAACAATGACAGGCCACATATCGTAAAAAATAAAAAATAAAAAGTTTCTTGTATTGAAAATTAATACTCCAAACTATTAATACTGCCAAATCTCATTTATTTCACAAATTAACATGCCAACTAGAGTCCAAGACTCACCTAGTTATAAATAATTTTTTCATGGAATACTGTTAAATTAAACAAAACAGAACGAGCAATTCCTTGTTGCCACAGCGTACAAAATAATATACTTTTTCAATATCGTTCAGTTCACGGTGACAAAAAATTAAACAATGATAAATAAATTCACGTGAACAAAATAATAAATTTAAATAATTGTTTTGCTTTTAACATAATAAACTGAAATTTATAAAGTGGATCTCACATCCTCCCACCTTGAGATGTGGAAGTCCCACAGCTCAACAACTATATTAGAGATCCAGCCTTTTGGGAATTTTAACAGTCCGTCCTAGTCTTGTCTTGTTTTGAACAACTGCGTAATCGATGGAGTTGTCGTCAGAACACTTAGGAATAGTATTCTTCATAGAGGCTATTTTTGTAGATAATGCATTTTTGTCAGGTGGAAAAGACGAATCATTAGAAGAGATCTCTAAAGGGAAGACGCGCTGAATTGGACGCAGAATTTCTCCGCGAGATGTTCTAAGTTTAATGAGTCGACACACACCGTCTTTCCCTGGCAGAATTTCTGTCACTTTCCCCAGTGGCCAGTCGATTCGATTGACGTTGTCACTTTTTATGAGAACAATGTCCCGGGAGTTATCATCGAAGTTCTAGTCTTTTCCGGCCTCCTTATCAAAGATCCAAGATATTCGGACCTGAACCTCTTTCGAATGTCCTTCTGTAAAGCTAACCTGTATTTGACACGATGGTTGAGACTTTTATGATCTGCCGCATCACAGTCTGGAACACCAGAGTTTTTGATATCCTGAAGAAACATCGCAGGGGTAAGTGGAACAAATTCTGAGTCACATTCGTCGATGTAAGTCAAAGGGCGTGAGTTGATTACAGATTCACAATCACAAATAACTGTTGTCAACTCCTCAAATGCCAAATTTGCTCTTCCTAGTATTCTTCTCAAAAGACTTTTAAGAATACCAATTAGTCTCTCCCACCATCCAGCCCACCATGGTGAAGAAGGGGGATTAAATTTCCACTTAATTGGACGAAGAGCATTGTCGCTACAAATGTGGCCCCAATCTAAACTTCTAAACAAATTGGAAGCTCCGACAAAATTAGTGCCATTATCACAGTACATGGTTTCACATCGGCCTCTCCGAGCTATAAATCGCCGTAGAGCTAGCAAAAAGCTTTCGATCGATAGCGATGAAACAAGCTCTAAGTGGACAGCTCTATATACGGCGCATGTAAAAATGCATACCCAAGCCTTCTTTCCATCTTTTAAAAATAAAGGTCCCGCCAGGTCAATTCCACAAATCTCGAACACGTTTGCCTGTCGTATTCGATCTTCAGGCAAAGAAGCAGATACAACATCACAACATTTAGAAGAAAATCTTTTGCAAACGACATATTTTGAGATAACAGAACGCACTGTTTTTCTTCCTCTCAAAATCCAAAAATGTTCTCTCAAAATTTTAAGCAAAATTTGAGTTCCAGCATGATTATTTTTGATATGGTGAGAAAATATTAGTCTTTCGACAACTTTATGATTGGACGGGAGAACAGCTGGTTCCCTAAAATCTTCTGTATCCTGACGGAAAATTATTTTCGTCTTGAGCCGTATTATTCCATCGGCATCCTTATACGCACTCAAAGTTTTTAGTTTTGCATCATGCTCATTCACAAAAGATTCCGACTGGACCAATTTTATCACTTGTTTCTCTGCTGCCCTGTATTCTTCAGCATCCAAACTTCCCTTTTTCCTTAGCTGAACATCGCATCTGCAGCTCTTTACAAATCTCAAAATCCATCCCACTAACTTCACAATGCTTTCATATTGTGAAAAGCGCTGATAAAACCAGCCTGCAGATGAATCTTGATTTACAGACACCAAAGCTAATATTGATCTTTTCCTTTTCTCTTTTAGTATCTCATCTTCATCAAACTCATATTCATTGCATGGTCCTTCGTCTTCAAATAAAGTAAGCCATTTTGGCCCCTCCCACCATCTAGTTTTCACTAAAATACTTGCTTTGCATCCTCGGGAGGGTAAATCAGCTGGATTTTCAAAGCCAGAAATATGACGCCAAGAAAAAGCTTGGCTAATATTCCGTATTTCTTGGACTCTGTTGTTCACGAAAATAGACCAATTTACATCTTTAATGATCCAGGTAAGAACGGTAGTGGAATCACTCCAAAAAAACATCTAATATCCGTCCATCCAAGAGCATCCAACACAGATTGCGTTAATCTTGCTCCCACCAATGCAGCAAGAAGCTCTAACCTTGGAATTGTAGCAACTTTCAGAGGAGATATTCGTGATCTCGAGGCTAAAAAATGCACCTTTCCACATTCTCCCTCTTGTACAAGATACGTAACTGCGGCATATGCATCTCTACTTGCGTCACAAAAGGTATGAATGGAAAAGTTCTTCATATTTTCTGGATTAACGTTGATCCAGCGAGGAACGGTAACATTTTCCAATAATTTTAGTTCCCTAAACCATTGCAAAAATTCTTGTCGAAGAGATCCAGTGATTTCTTCGTCCCATTCCAACGATAATTTCCAGGTTTTTTGTAGCATAATTTTAGGACAAAGCATTGCAGGAGATACAAATCCAAATGGATCAAACACTTTGTGAGTAACCGATAATATTGTGCGTTTAGTAATGTTGTCGACATTTACTTCTTTCAACCAGCTGATATTTAGCGAAAAACAGTCTTCAATTTTATTCCATTGAAGGCCTAACAGATCTGTTTTGAAGGATCTTCCATCCTCTGTTAGTGAAGATTCCCAATCCCGCAGAATGAAACCACCTTTTTTTAATAACTCATTAGAAACACTTATCACTCGCTGCAAATCTAATTCACTGTGGACGCTGGTTACAAGATTGTCCACATAAAAACTCTTCAAAAGACAACTAGTTACAAAAGGATCAACGTCAGTATTTTGTTCAAGATGATACTTCAATACAGCTCCTAGTAGAAAAGGACTGCTGCGAACGCCAAAAACTACTCTGGTATGCCGAAAAAACCTGTAGTCTTTGCAAGCCTTATTTGTCCACCATAGAAATCTCAAGAAGTCTCTGTCTTCTCTACAGAGGCTAATTTGCAAAAAGGCTTTCTTTATGTCTGCGATTACACTAATCTTCTTTTCTCGAAAACGCAGCAAAATATCAGGAATGAGCTCAATCAAGTTTGGACCACTATGTAAGGAGTCATTTAGTGACGGATGTCCTTTGAGTCGAGCAGATGCATCAAAAACCGGGCGAATAGGAGTTGTCTTACTAACTTTGATAACAGGTCTGTGCGGTAGATAATTAGCAGGCAAATCTTTCTCTTTAATTGGTACTTCTTCGAGCCATTCGGAAAATATGCCCTTATAACTATCGTACAAATTTTCATGAAATAACTTCTTGGTTGTGGTGTCTAACCTTCTTTTAGCTTGCTCAAAATTATCAGGTAAAGGCACACAGTTATCTAACCAAGGCAAATGAACTTCATAGCGATTATCTTCATTGTACCTAACAGTTTGAAGAAAATTTTCAGTAGTCAAATCCTCTTGCTCTTTTTTAGACAGCTTTTCAATAGGATCCTTGATTCCAATAGAATCCAGTTTCCAGAAGTCCGAAATGTCAAACTCTTTAGCGAAAAGTGATGTCACTAACATGGCATTGCTTGTAGTAATTTTACTATCAGGAACTTTCCCTAACAGAGTCCACCCAAGCAAAGTTTCAATGGCTACTAATCCGCATGGTAAGACCCTACGCTGACCGATTAAAATCTTTCCAAAAAGATCAGCTCCTATAAGCAATTGTACAGGTTGTGGCTTTTCTCCCACATCACTTAATGTTATATCCCTTTCTTGAAGCTCTTTTAACCAAGGCCCGGAGTTCACAGGTGATACATCATTACAAATAGCTACCTGATCCAAAGCTTCAAAGTTGCATGCAAAATTGTTCTTAATATTTTTCAACCTAATTCTGTAACATGTATGTACAAATTCTTTAGATTTAATCCCACCAAACAGTGAATGTACCAGTTTCTTTCTTTACAGGAACGTATCCCATTTCTTCGGCAAGACTCTTTACAATATAAGACTTTTGCGAGCCGGTGTCCAGAACAATTTGCACGATTTTTTCTTTTTTATCTGATATGAGCTTGCACTTTAGAGTCTGTAAAAACACTTTAGGACCCACACTCAGGTTGGACATGTTGACCTCGTTGAAAACTTCAGCTTCTTCCGGCTTCTTGAAATAATTTTTTCTTGATTCGTTTGTTTCGCACATCAAGGGAACATGTTTCTTCCCGCAAATTACACATCTCAAAAATGAACGACATTTTCGGACGGGGTGACCGGGAGCCAGACAGGCAAAACAACAACTTTTTTCCCTCAAAATCCTTCGTTTTTCCTCTAAACTCATTTTTTGCGCAGAAAAACAGTCTGCACTGGGATGAGTTTTCTCGCAAAACGCACATGACTTTTTGGTTTTATGAGTATGTGGATTGGTAAAAAGACCGGAGGCGGTGGGTGTTTTATTTTGTTTTACTCTTGGTTCAAATTTCTTATTTCTAAACCCAATATTGTCTTTATTTTTGTTTAAACCAAAACCTTGCATCGCCAAACAAATCCTTTCTTCTGATTCTACTTCAGATTTTAAGAATTTTAGTAAGCTACTAAGCCTTTCTTGTGGTTCGCCACTATGATGGAAATCAGGACCTCTTTGTCTTTGCCATGCTCTTAGTATATCTTCCGGTAAGCATGACTCAACCAAAGGATGAAGTAGAGCAGCGCTTTTATCCGTTGTTATGCCAAGTGTCTCTAATGCCCTAATCTGAGACTCCAAATGGTCATACAGCGTACATAAATTAACAGTCGAACTTTGCGAAGCGTTTTGTAAAACCAATTTTAAAAGCTCGCGGACATAGAATTCTATAAGTAAATCAGTTCGACCAAAACGCGATTTTAAAGATTCAACAGCTTTGGCGTAGTTGGCGCCGGTGGGTGGAAAACTTTCCACTACCTCCCGAGCGCGTGAGTCGCTAACGGTTGCTTACACTAAATACTGAAATTTATTTTCTGGTGCTATATCAACATCATTATGAACATGTTCGAACTGGCTCCAAAAAGGTAACCAGTCCTTTAAATCTCCCGAAAAATGGCGTAATTCTAACTTAGGTAAGTGAAATTTCTTTTTTACACTACCTGACTCTGGAGTTTGATCATCTAGAGTATGTAAAACTGTCCGGGAGTTTAATCTCGCCAAATCCAACTCATGTTGTCTTTGTCGTTCTCTTTCTTCTTCTTGGCGCTTTCTCTCTTCTTCTTGGCTCTTTCTTTCTTCTTCTTGGCGCTTTATCTGTCTTTCAGAAACAGTTGTGGCTAGTACGGTTGAAACGAAGTCCGGATCATTTTTATATTCTTTACTGTTTAAAATTACATCTTTCAGTGTAGATATGGTAACCTTCAACGGTAAGTCCTCATTGATCTCTTGACACAAATAAATTAGGTCTTCTTTCTTGAAGCCTTTAACAGATGTAAACATATTGACACTTAATAATCCTGTCACCGGACGCCAGATATCGTAAAAAATAAAAAATAAAAAGTTTCTTGTATTGAAAATTAATACTCCAAACTATTAATACTGCCAAATCTCATTTATTTCACAAATTAACATGCCAACTAGAGTCCAAGACTCACCTAGTTATAAATAATTTTTTCATGGAATACTGTTAAATTAAACAAAACAGAACGAGCACTTCCTTGTTGCCACAGCGTACAAAATAATATACTTTTGCAATATCGTTCAGTTCACGGTGACAAAAAATTAAACAATGATAAATAAATTCACGTGAACAAAATAATAAATTTAAATAATTGTTTTGCTTTTAACATAATAAACTGAAATTTATAAAGTGGATCTCACACCATATCTATCGGGATGTCATTCTGGAACAACATGTACGTTTGTTTCGGGGCGACATCGGTGCTGAAGTTCTGTTTATGGATGACAACACCCGTCCTCACCGTGCAAACATTGTAGACGAATGCCTTCAGTCGGAGGATATCACCCGTATGGATTATCCAGAATACTCACCGGACTTGAATCCAATAGAGCATGTACGGGATATGCTTGGCGGACGAATTTCATACCGTCAACCCCCTCCCACCTGTCTATTGGAACTTCGGAGGGCATTGCTTGATGGAGTGGTGTAATATTCCCCAAGATCAGATTGATAATTTGATACTCAGCATGCGTATGCGTTGTAAGGCCTGTATTGCATCGTCCGGGAGACATACTCCGTATTAACCATCATACTAACCATGTTGTACTGTTTCTTGTAAATACGTTCTTTTTTGATATTTGCTCCAGGGAGTAAAAATCGCAATTTTTATTAATTATGTCAAACATATAGCATCTTTTTTGCTCTTTACCTTTTGTTTAATAAATAGACTTTACAAATAAGTCAAATTTGTTTTGCTTCTGTCTCTTTCTTTGCCTGAGTCGGAAGGCTTCCATAACGCACGTGGATATCTTTTCAATCCGATATAATCGCTTACGCTCCTGACACCATGCTATGTTTATTAGTTTCAGAAACTTCTTCAGAACATTTGTACTCGAAGCGTTCAAACAGCTCTTGGTTATAATATCATTTTATTTAGCATGAGGTGACAACGTCATCTCACAACCAGCAACAACACAAGCAAACATATACAGCTACCATAGTTCAGTTCAGTTCAGTACATTGATATCACAGTATAATTGGAAGCTTGGCTAACGCCTTATGCTCCGATAGTAAATTTAGATTCTATTGATTGATATTTTAGAACCTATATTGGTTGATATTTTAAAATATATTTGTTGATATTAAGAATTCTTCTACTTTTTGGACACGCTCTATTGTTTTAAAGTTCGATATTGTTGGATAGGACCATTCTCCGTGGTTGGAGATAAAATTTTTCAAAATTTCTCGTTGCACTTTGTTAAAATGAAACGTTCACTTGTTTCTGGCACCTGACATTCCGAACACAATGGAGAATCTGTTTGCTTAAAAAGAAAATAAATATCGTTCAGTGGTAATTTTTTTGCTCGCATCTTATTAATCAAAACCTCTGACTTTCTATTGCTTGTTCCCTGTCTATTCCACTTTTCAATATGTGAAATATAATTATAATTTTTATATCTTCCACTTCCTATCCATGCTTCTTCATTTTTATTCTTAAGCTGTTTTTTGAGATATGCATGTAAATCTTCCACTGAAATCCAAGGAATAATACTCCAAGGATCTGGAGAGGTTTTGGCTAATTTATCAATTTCTTCATTGATCTCTATTCCTTTATGAGCTGGTACCCAAATGAATGTGATGGATTGAACTATTTGTAGACTCTCTTGCAAAGTTGAACTTAAATTTAAAATTATCGTATTGGATTTTCTATTAATATATTTTGGATACTTCTTAAAACTGATAAACTCTCCGTCTGGATAACATAGCTTTCTGCTACTGTAACCCAATTTTGTATTGCAGTCCATATGGCTATATCTTCAGCTGTGAAAATTGAAATAAACTCTTTTAGTAGGAAATTTTCTCGGACATTTTTCTTGGAAATTAAAATTCCTATTATTGTCTGATTTGTAGTTTTTGAGCCATCTGTTGCTATTAGGATACAGTTATTGAAATTTGTTTGGATGTAATCTATAAACATATTTTGTACTATGATATCTGGGAGATCTTTGTTTTGAAAAGGCAGTTCATGCGTATAGATGTTTATTTTATGGCTTTCATAGATCGGTGGAGGCGACATCCATTGAAGAATATCCACTTTAGAGATACAGAGTTCTTGGAGGAGGTTTACTGTCTTTTGAAAAATACTGGTTTCTTTTGTTTCATATTTATAGAAAATTTCATTAATGACCCAAAATAATTTTGCATTCGGTAACCAGTTTCTTAATGCTAATTGTTTAGTTAAAAAATTTTGGCAAAGGAGATTATGACGATTATAAATACTGCTATTCATAGTTTCTGCTATTAATAAATCTACCGGGGTGTTTCTTAGGAGACCTAGGGTTAATCGCAAGGCAGCATTGTATATCGGTTCTAGTTTCTGTCTATTGGTTCTGCTAGCAAAGGAAAATAGTTGGCTTCTATAGTCAAAGATAGATCGGATTGTGGCATTTATAATTGTTAAAAGGTGGTCAGTTCTTGTTCCTATTTTAGTAGAAGATAAGGCTTTAATGGCCTTTAAATACACTGCTGGCCACCGTAAATGCAACACCCTGAAGGAAGCACACAAATAACGTGGAATTTACAACATGCATTAGCGGAGGTGAGATATTCAAATGATTAGAATTTCAGCGCAGTCACATATCACGCACGCCTGTGGCGCCACCTCAAAGCGCTGTTTAAGTCTTGGAGATTTCGACGATTTCAAGTTCGGTAATTGTGTTTTTCTGCTGGTTTTTTCAAAAACCGATCAGTTATGTCTCGTAGAAAATAGCGATCAGCTTTTGATCACGAAAGAGGAAGGATAGCGGCCTACAGAGATTGTGGATTATCTTTCAGGGAAATCAGTAGTCGCGTGTTGGACGAATCCAAAACACTGTAATGCGGATATGTGACCGTTGGATGCCGACGTGGTCCATCGCATCCACCTCAGTGCACCACTTCACGTGAGGACAGGCAAATTGTGCGCATGGCAGTGATGGATCATTCAGTCACATCACGAACCATAGCACAGCACATTGAGTCTGTAACGCAACATTCAGTGTCTGCGCGTACCATTCGACGCCGTTTACAGCAGAGTGGTATGTCCGCAAGACGTCAATTGCTTGGTCTACCCTTGACGCAGAACCACAGACGCCTCCGCCGCCAATGGTGCGATGAAAGAAGGATATGAGCGGCAGAATGGAATGAAGTTGTCTTTACTGACGAGTCACGCATCTGTCTGCAACACCACGATGATCGGATTCGAGTCTGGAGACACCGTGGGGACAGGAGGCTGAACAGCTGCGTTATGCACCGCCACACTGGTCCTGCACCGGGTATTATGGTATGGGGCGGTATTGGATATCGCACTCCTCTAGTACGCATTGCCGGTACTTTAAACAGCCAGTGCTACATCTCTGAGGTGTTGGAGCCTGTTGTCCTTCCTTACCTTCAGGGCTTGGCCACAGCCATATTTCAACAGGATAATGCGCGACCACACGTGGCACGCATTGTCCAAAGGTTCTTCGTCAATCACCAGATTGAATTGCTTCCCTGGGAGGCTGAATTATTTGCTGACAATCCCTGATTTTGGGATACGTACGGTTCCAGATGTTTCGAGGGAGTGGTCTTCATGTAAAGGTTTTAGAAAAAGCAGTTTTGTAAGTTTGACACAATGAGAAAAATGTTGTGTTAAAGCTTGAGCGTAGAATCAAGGCGATCTTGAATGACTGTGCCGCGAAACCTTCCATAAACACTTCTGTCATTCTATATGTGTTAGTTATTAAACACAGATTTATATTTGTACGGAAGACATCAGTATTTGCTTCGTCATTTAATTATTCACCAAAATGATTGAAGATAAAAAATTTCTTACACATTATAAATATTTTAAATATAGTGATATCACATTTAAAATCAGATCCATCATAAAATAATTTGAATCAAATATTATTCGAAATAAGCTTGCAATTACAAAGAAATGCAAAGGAATTCAATCAAAAAAGTTCTGTATTTGAAAAGTATTTCTTCATATTTTCCTCGCGTTCGCATAAAATTGAATAACGAAGAAGAAAAAAAATGTGCTTGAATCTTTGCTATAAAATTAATGTGTAATATTATTGCAATGAAAACATTTTTACTTGTGATAAATGTTGAGTAAATTTATTTGAAAATATATCACTATATTTTTTTACTTATAATTGCACGGAAAACTTTTTTAATAAAAATGCAATTAGTTATTTAACGTATTGTTAATGTTCGAGATTTGAAACACTAGCAAGTATTAAATTATTCGAAAAATGGAACTACTAAATAATTCAAATGGTACCTAGTAATAAGATATGCACAATACTATTTCGAAGTTCTGAAAAGACATAACTATTTTGCTCGAAGGAATAACTATCAAAAATGCTAAAAATTATAAAGTACAGACACAGGGGGGGGGGGAAATTCAAACATATACAATGATATAAAATTTTTCATGAAAATAGCTCACACATACCTTAGCTGTTAATATTTTTGTTTTTAATGAGTTTTTCTTTCTTTCTTTTTAGATAAGTTTCTAAAAACAGGTATATTTCCGAATATATCAAAAGAAAAATTTAAGACAGATGGTAGAAAATTATTCATAATTTCAAAAGAAATAAGCTGTATGTTTCAGAGAAAGTACAAAAAATCTTTTTAGAGATAATTGAGTATTGTTGCATAGTTGCGATTTATTATAATAAAATTACACAAGAGAAACAAATTTGCTAATTATGGATGAATAGCACATAAACATTTCGGTATATTATATTTTCAAATGCTCATATGTGAGGAGTTGTTTTTTTTCATCCGTAGTTTTTATAATATTTTCTAAGATAATAGAGCTTTTTCCAAAAAAACAGAGTATATTTTATTTTATGAAGAATAAGATTTACATGTTTCGTATATTATTCATCTGATGCAGTCTAATAAAATGTATTACGGTGCCTTTATATCATACTTTATTAATAAAATTTTTGGTAAAGAAAATTGATTCATACTTTTGGAACAAACGAATTTAGAAAATACCTGTACACTTCTATTGCAGGTAAGTGTCTAATATATTAAATAGTGGCCGCGGTAGCCAAGTGGTCAAGGCATCGGATCGTGGCTAGCATGTCATGAGTTCGATCCTAGTACCACTGAAGACCCGCCGTGTAGGGAAACGATGCGCGTAAAATCTGTCGAGAGCTCAAACGTCCTCCCGTGGTGTGGTGAGTCAGTTAGGAGAGGGGTGCCAGCTCAGGTGTCGTCCGCGTCACTTGACCATGGTTCAAAATTACGCGGACTGTCCCCAAAAGCCCTCGTGTAGCTGAACAGTGGGACGTTAATATTCACTAACTCACTCACTAATATTAATAAATATATTGGATCAGGGATATTAATGCTTGCTATCTATACAAGCAAAAGTGTATACCAAAGTAATATGTTTTAACACGTATAAATAATTCTTAATAATAAATTATTCATCTTTGCGATATTATTTTTGTTATTAGTTATAAGGAATAGACCTTGAGAAATTTACCTTACCTATTTAGAAACAGAGGTTTTGCATCCATACACGATATTTCATGGGCAATGTCTAAAATGACGGTGAAAGTAATGATATAATGTGATTGTCTTTTTTATTGGATAGATATATTAATAAGAATTTGCTATTTTTTTGTCCAGTAATAAACCATTTTTTTATATACTGCATTTGTTTCATAAATACTTAAAATAGTTGTAATTTTTCAGGTTGCTTTTTATGTGTTCTGTATATCAACCAAATATATGAAGCAAATATTCTTGCATCTTAGAAAGTCTTGACTTTTTGATCTCAAAAAGTGCTAGATGGGATTTCTTGCTGTGGTGACATGCATTTTAATTGTATAACAGTTGTGAAAGACTTTCTACAGCATTAGAGATTGGGTAATGTAATTCATTGGAAAAAAAATATTTATATGATGGCAAATGCAACAAGTTAAAATTTTATTTATTTTTAAAAGCACTCTGCTTTTTCTAAGACTGTCAGCAATATTAGTTACACAACACTTTTTAATACAGTAGATATGATCCAAAACCATTTGAAAAAGACAATGGTTTGTGCAGTATAAAGGGTGGTGTAACAAATTTTATTGAAAAATTTCATTATTGAGATCACTATGTACCCAAAGCTTAACATTTATAACCTTCATAATTGTTTCTATATTCAAAAAGAAGAAGAAAAAAAAAACATTTTTTTAGCTAAAGGATTTTATGTCATTGCAGCAACATGCGTATAATATTAATTGGACAATTCCAAATGAGTTACAATGGCTAGTAATTCTGTTAGAGATGTTAAATCACCAAAACCTTAAAGTAAGCCGATTTTCAAGATTTGGCTGTGAAATAAGCAATTATGTGCTGCCGAGCCCTGATTTAGGGGTGCGCAAGATTCTAGAGATAAAAAGCGGAGACAGAGAGTCTGACTGCCTTTTCCTCTGAAAAGGGGCTAATTTACTTTTGACATTTATTGCAGACATCTGGTCAAAGTGGTTCAATAGTATCCGCTTAGAGGTGTGGTAAGATTAAAAAGATTAAGATAAAAAATTTCCCACACTGGGGGAAAGTCAGATATATAAACGAAGCAAAGTTTTTATAAGAATGTAAATACTCACATTAAAAATAGATAAATCATAAAATAATTTGAATCAAATATAAGCCGAAATTAACTATGCAATTATAAAGAAATACGTAGAAATTTAGTAAGGAAATTTCTACGTAAAGTTCAAAAAGTATTTTTCTTGTTTTTTCACGCGTTCTCATAAAATTGAATAACAGAGATATTTTTATAAAGCTTTGCAATAAAATTCCATGTGTAAGAATATTGACAATTGTTAAGTACAGTTAGATCATTTTTACAAGTGGTAAAAGTACAGCAAAATTGCATTTCATAATACATTAATATATTTTTATAATCCTAAGAAAAACTTTTATTATTAATATGTAATTAATTATTTAACGTATGTTGTAATTTTGAAATACTAGCAAGTAGTAAATCATTTGAAAAATGTTTCGGATGGTACCAAGTAATGAGATACGCACAATATTATTTATAAGTTCTAAAAACATGTCTACTTTGCCAGAAGGGTTAGCTATCCAAAATACTAAATATTATGAAGTACAGACAATTGTGCACAGGAAAATCAAACATATACAATAATATAAAATTTTTCATGAAACTAGTTTAGCTGTTAATATTTTTGTTTTTTAATCTTTTTTTAAAAAAAAAAATACGTATATTTCCGAATACGGTGAAAATTGTTTAACACGAAACTGATTATTTTGGAAATGAAATATTTCTTCGTGTTAAAGGATATAGTAAAAAAACAAACATATTTCACCAAAATTAAGTTTATTAGAGTACTTTATATAGATCTAAATATTCATGTATTTAATAAAAATCAATGAAACAAAACATTCATAAGAACTTAATGAAATTTATTGCAAAATTTTAAATTTTTTGAAAAACAAAACATTTATTGAGTTTTTGGAAAATAATCTGATGAAAAAAATTACTAGTTAACAATGGCGTTTCGTAGAATATTAGGGCCTCCATGCAAAATCAGATTTTGGGCCCCAAGCCATATCTTACAAAGATTTGCAAAACCGTAACACACCGGGCGTCCCCCCCCCCCCGCCCCACACGTTGCGGGAGCGTACATTACGCCACTGATATCAAACATCGTTTTGCTTAGAAATCTAGCAAATCTTTCAATTTTGAATTTCTTTGGTAATCTTTCTTCACGAGACACAAATACTATAGGCCCAGACCTAGTTAGAGTCTGATAAATTAAGGCCTTTGTGCAGAGGTGGATTAAGCGGCTGGATGGCCGCCAGGGGCCCTAAACTTGAGCAATTCTTACCACAAGATTTGTACAATTTATACAAACAGAAGGCTTCACACACAGCACATTTATACATCTTTATATTTAGTACAGTAAGAAGGGATGTCTTTAGAATTCTTGGGGCCCTGGGCCCTTTCGCAAAAGTAGACCCTGAGCCTCTGCACAAATGTAGGCCCCAACTATGACGCATAAAAGTAAACAGTGCGTAGCATACGTTGTCAAATACTCGTACAAACCCCAAACAAATAAATGTGTATGACTTACAATTGCACAAATCGACTAGGCCTATATAAGGACGACGGTCATCACATGCAGCCAGTTGACATATTATCCGAAATTCCAAGTTTTAATTTCCAATTTTTTTAAAGTTAAGATTTATCTTGAGCAATTGAGTTTTAATATAGCTATACATTTTATTACGAGATTTTAAGTTTAACGAACCTTTTCACTATTTTAGTTTATTACTCTTGAATTCATGGGCCTCAAACCTTTTACCGCCAGGGTCCTCCCACTAACTTAATCCGTCTCTGTCTTTGTATTGGAATCAGATCTCGAACGCCACTTATATAAATGTCGAAGTCTCAGTGTTATTTAAAAAAATTATTTCAGGATATTACTGGAATCTGTCATTAAATGTAATTTTCTAATATATAAAAGAAAGTTTTTTTAAAAAAAATTAAAATGAAATGAATTTAAGGCATCAGATAATTCAGTATTATAAAAAGGTTTTTTTTTTCGATTGGAAAACACCATAAATTGTATTAAAATGATTTCATCCTATATATGAATTTCACAAACTCCCCAGTTATTTCATTTCATACCTGTTTCAATAAAATTCATCAGGTTTAGAAAGTTTTATTGCAATTTTTATATTCATTTGCTTGCATTAGAATTTATATTTGAGTTATGGTCAGGCTAAAAATAAATGGGCTTTCCAAATGGGCTATGGTTTCGAATCTTGATTTCATTCACGACCCTTTGTTTTAAATATCGTAGTATGCTTCATATTAAACGAAATTGATCCTTGCAATCCTTAGACGGCGTAATATCGATGGGAGAAACGAGATACGTGTCACATATTTGTCACTAGCATTTCAGAAATTCGAGGTACTGCGTCGCCTATCCAAATTAATATTTTCAGTTGTTTGTGTTTCCAAACCATTCATTTATAGTACTAATATTACCTTTAATGAATATGTTATGTGTATTGAAATCAGTAATTCAAGGAAGAAAATTTTGAGAAAATCCCTTAAATAGTATAAATACTTTACTGTAATAAACTAAAATTTGCTGACTTACAAATTTATGCAGCATATAATACGAAAGTCATTTTCATTTACATTATTAGGAATAAAATGTATGCATTCCATATGATATTGTCAACCATGTTGAAATATTTAGTGAAAACATGCACAGATTATCCAGATATAAACGTTTTTGACGAATGTTAACATTTTGACTTGAAAATAATAAATTAACTTCAATTTTTTTAATTAATGGTCGTTACAGTAAACGTCATCCTATTGATGCGAGCTGCTAATTTATTTTTCACTACTTTTCACAAAACATCAAATTTTAATCAGTTAATTCCATTTATTTAATACTTATATCCATCAAAATATATTTTATATATTTTTTTTAAAAAAATGTTAGTAGTACTCAATGGCTTAAAGTATACCTCCGCATCGCAGGGAGGCCCAGGATTCAAGGGGCCCCATATAGACTGACTGATGTCAAAGAAGTAATCCTTTGTAAGATCCGGCTTGGGGCTTAAAACGAGACTTTATAGAGGGTCCCTAATATTTTCCGTGAGACAATTGGTGGTACTTAAAAAACTTTATAGATGACCGCCCTTCCTTTGTAAGCCCATTACAACCAAATTTATAAAATCTGAGAAGTCCTAAGTTTTCGTATGTATTCTAAGGGAAAAAATTATAGTGCTCATCTTAAAAAAATCGCATCTATATTTATATACGAAATGTTCACTTAAACTTTTTGCTAGATATAATTTAACAGAAATGTGTTTATAAAGTTTGTATAACATATTTTACGGTTCAGTTTTATTAATTAAAATGTTTGAATTTTACTATTGCAAAGTATTTTATGCGTGCTTCAGCATTGATTTTTAAGAACTTTTATGTAAGATTTTGCATCTTTAATCTCTAAATAAAACATAAAATTTGTACTTTTAAAATCTTTTAATTACATGTTTCGAAAAGAAGATATAAATATTTGTCATGCATAACACTGTTTGGAGCTTCTTGATTTTACAAATATCTGTGTGCATGTGAATATTTGGTACATATGATGTTGATTGTATTGCGATTCACGATTACTTGTAACAAAATGAAGGGGAAATTTTTGAAGCTAATTTTTGAAAATGCATATGAATCTTTATTTTTCACTTTTTTTTTCTGTTAAGTACAAACTTTAAAGCATGAAAGAAAATTTTGTTATGGAATTATTCAATTTTTTTCAATAGCAAAAAGTATGAACACAAAAAGAATAAAAACTGATTGGCTTTCTTCCTTTTTCACTAGATAACTTTAGAAGGATGTACATTATAGTTCTACATTCTTTTATAAAATTGAAAACGGAAGAATGCTTGTGTATTCTGAAAAAAAAAACCTAAAATTTTAAATTTATCTGCTATTTAAGTATTTCTTAAAATTAAAAAA
>BMAO01031403.1:0-38627 GCA_019973975.1 Trichonephila clavata | reverse complement strand
ACTGAGGGATCAGTCATCGTTCATGATAAAATGGCCCCATCATATCCAATGGCTAGAAAATATAATCTCGTTAGCCTATGACAATATTTTTTGTGTTGTTCAACGGTGCGACAACGAAATCCGTAAATTATTAACCGCTTACTAAACATCGAACCAGACGCTGTTTTTTGAAGTGTTTTTGACTTCGATCTACAGATAAATATAGTAACCAGCAAGCAATGCTTTTACGAAATAACAAAATAAAAAAAGTTAAAATCCAATGAAAATATCACACTCACTCGTGATCGGAAACAAAAGGAGTGAGTAGACAATGAACTGAATGTCCTTATAAAAAGAACAGTAAAACTTAATGTGCGTGTGAAAAGTGTAATAAACATGTTGTATTTCCTACTTGTCTTCCCATTTCATCTTTATACGCAAATTTTACGGTAAAAAACAGAATGTAAATACCCTTGGGTATGTGATACCATTCGTGTGAAATTCCGTTAGTTTTTTTCGCGCGTGAAATGCCGGATTAAACTAGTTTGACATCATTTCACAAGAAGAAATATCTTTTTCAAAATCACATGTAAAGTACATAGTATGTCATGGGTTCTAAAAGCTAATTAAATTATTATTCTGCTCCTTCGTAAAATAGAAAGCTATTTTTACTCATTTTAGAGGCCTACATGAACACATATTTGCAGTGATAGTAATGTGTTTAATCAATCGTAATATTATATGTATACTATTAATATAATCTTGAATCTCTAGTGAATCTTTTCAACTTCTTTTTTAAACATGCGATAACAATTTCTCGTAATATCAAATATAAGGAAGACATCCCATATTATAAAACCCACAGAAAGCCTTTATATGCTATAATTTTTAATCACCCCTCGCAAAATATGGCTCCATCATGAAAATATTTTCAAAGAAAATATATCCAATAATTTCAGATTTCTCTGAAATATATCGATCTAATTATATATATTACCTGCGTCATATGGAATGTTATTCGTTATTTTTAAATGATCTGTTTAAAATTAATATACTAGCTTTTGACAAACACTTAAGTTTAAGAAATATTTATTGTTGTTAAATCGATGGCGTGTTAAGCTACTACGCTTAATTAAAAGTAAGGATTTCTATTGAAATATCCCATGCGTTAATTAAAATAGCAAAATGGAGGGAGGGGGTGGATGGTATCCAAAGAGGACATCAGAGCTGAAGTTCGTTTATCAGAATTTAGAGAATGCGAACAGAAGAATACCTCTCACGGAAGGCATTAGGATGATCTTAATTATTGATAACTACACTTAAACTAATTATTTCTACTAGGACTTAATGCATTACAAAGAAGTTTTTAAATGCCATGTACTTTTTACACTAGTATGTAATTATGCAATACTTCATCACTTAAATTTTCTCTGGAAGAATTTTATTAAATTCATAATTGTCTTGATCCCCCCAAAACTTCGCTTGATCATTATTTTTTTTTATTTTCCCGTGTAATGGGAATTATGCTGTTAACCACAACTTTATCTCCTATAATACTGCTGTGATAAGGTGTTGCATATCCCACGCAATTTGACCAATCACAGAAGGTTTTAATGGAAAATCTAATTCTAAAAGCTTCCGGTTGAGGAAAATATAAACGCTGAGATATCTCCAGAGCTCATAATAACGCTTTGGTGTCTCATAAAATAAAGCTTTGGTGCCTCATTGCACACAATTGTTTGTAAAGTGCATTTTGAGCCGTCGTTATAAAATGAACAAACATGCAACTAAAATAACAAGAAGGCTCATTCTTTCAAAAACTGCAAGATAATGGAAGTTTCTCCAAGTGAGGTTTTGATTCCCATGAAATATTTACGTTTATATGTGTGTGTAAAAGAAAATACTAAAAATTTTAAATATTTAAAATTTCAAGAGTAGATTCATTTTTGAAGATTCATTTAAAGTTAATCACTGTACCTTCCCTCATTATCTCGTGTCTGAAGTTATCACTAGTTTGCTGCCCATTTAAGATACGTTTCAGAAACACAGTGTTTCAAAAAAGGGATTTACATTACAAAGAGAAAATTCCGAACGAAAAGCAGTAATATATAGCAAAGAATGATTTTCGAAATGATCCTCTTCACCACCAAATATCTTTTTTATATCTTTTGAAAAAATTTTACTTCTTTTTGTATACTAGCCTCGAAAATTTATGCTCATGATAACAGGTGGTTACTTTCACTCCTTCTAATATATAGTAAAAAATATATACATAAATATATGGAGTTAAAAGATAATGTGCTATATATATATATATATATATACATATATATATACATATATATATATATATATATATACATATATATATACATATATATATACATATATATATATATATATATATATATATATATATATATATATATATTCACGTGTTTATGTATGATCTCCGGGGAATGGAATTAAGTTTTCACCTAAATGTCTTTCGATTTTCTTATAAATGTTGTTGAAATTTCTTAAATTACTAATGTAAAATATTAATCTTAAGTGATATAGTTTTACCTTTTAAAGAATATTTACTTATTAATTGTCTCAATTCCTTTGAAACAAAGTCTGAATTACTGATAATGAAATGCATGGTATTTCTGTACATCTATAAATTTTGATATATAAACATAAAAATCTTTTGATAAACTTTTAAAATAAGGAAGACCATTCTTTTACTGTTCCAAAATAAAACCAATCTTACACCTTTCTACTCACGTCACATTTTGTGGAAAAGAAAATTAGCGTTAACAAGCAGACTCTCTTTTCTCATATCTTTTCTTTTTCAAATGCATAGGGTGATTCTGAAATAAATGAAGCTATATAGCTGAGAATTTTTCTGGAACTTCTTGAAGTTGTGTAAAAATTCTATACGTATCTAGCGGGAGGAAAAGATCTGAAAGAATAAAGAAAAACACCACTGCAGGTTTAAAAAATCGTAAAACATGTCTTTGGGAAACGGAAAGATGAGCAAGATCTTCAAGGAATATATCGATAGGGAATACAAAAACACTGAAGCGAGCATAGATTGAATGATACGATGCTTTTCAAAGAAGCTAAAGCAAATTCCTTGAAAAAGGATTGTACAGATAATTTTTTTTTTTTTCATTTCACAAGTCAACCTAACTCAATATTCAAAACACCTATATAATTATTAAGGTCAGATACATAAAAATTGAAAAATCTTTGTGTACTTATTGTGTCATTATTTTATAAGTTGGTATTGTCTCAATTTTCAATCTTAAAGTGTGTGCCTAATTGTACGAACCTCCATATACTGTTGTTCAAATTTAAGAGAATTTTTATATTTTAGAGATTATCTGTAGAACAATGGGACAGTTTTTTAATGAAATTTGATGTGTATACAGAGCTGATATAGTGTAAAAAAATGAACATCCATTAGTTAGGACACACTCATGATCATGCGCATCGTAACCATGATTTTGCAAAAGTGTACGAAAGCATATTTTCTTAAAATTTAGTGTCACTTAAATCAGAATACACGTATAAAGTTGTTTAAAGGATATTATACAATAAAAAGTCATTTAAATGTAATACTTTGACATAAAATGAACTTAGAATTACCTATCTTCCAAGCATTCACTTATATAATGATAATATTTGACATACTTAGAGATTTCTCCAGAGAGCCTGAACTACAATTTTTGAACAATTCACTTTATCTTTAGACTTAGTACCAATTGAAAAGATAATAGGTATCATAGTTAATTTTTTCTACTCTAGTGTATTAAAATAGGACTAAATCTATATCTAAGTTATATATTTTAAAAACCCTAATTTATATATACATGAAGTTCTATACAGAGGTCTGAGCTATATACAGGCAAAATATTATTATTATAGATGAATTTTTCATAAAAGCAGACTGTTTTGAAAGTAGAAAATTCTATGTTTATTTTTTGCCAAAATATTGTTTTTAAATATTTTTTGTAATAATAATATTCTTAAAGCTATTTTATCCATGTATTTAAAACTAGGTGGCACTAAGTAATAAAAAAAATATTCGAATGTTCGCTTTTACAAAATCACGGTTCCAAAAGGAGTCGGATACTTTAACCGTTTATCTACCGTCGGTACTTAAAAGTTCCATTTACTTTAAAATTATATAGAATAACCATTTTTACGAATACTGTGACGTATTCATTATAATCGTTGCCACTTTTGTTCTCTCATTCTACATATAAATACCACATCACTCTCACGTATTTTTTAATGTAATTTACACTCGTTTAGTATAAATCACAAATCTATATGTATGTATATATATATATATTTCCCTATTAAGCGAATAAATTTCCAACAAATTATTTACGGATATATAAGGCAATGAAAAAGAAAGATTGTGATAGCAATCAATATTTCACAAAGAACAAAATGCCAATTTTTATCTGCGCTTCTGAATGATTATTTATCACATCAGAGCAACTTGTGCTAATTATGTCCTCTTATTATAGCTTAGAGTTGTTGAGAGTTAACGATTGCTAAGAAACAAATCAGTCCTAGTTTAATATATATATTCTGGTTTCACTAATTATATCATTAACTGGGAAAGAATGTGAAGTGCTAAAACTTCCCTTCTTCATTAATTTATACAATTACCCTGTCTTTGGGAAACGAAAGATATGAATTACCAGGTGAATGTATTGTTTGTGAGAAAAACTCGAAAAAAGGAATTGTAACTCTAATAATGTCATTTTTAAAGCCAATATAGGTTAATTTTAAATAAACTGAGAAATAAACGTAATTTTGATTATATGGAGCATATCCACACATATTATAATAAATGTGGATTGCTACTTTTTTTTCTTATTTGAGTGTTTTTCTCGCCGAACTTTTGGTTGCAATAATTCTACTATGGCTTTTAAAAAGATGAAATTAAGGGAAATTTAAATTTCAATCTCACAATTATAAATATAAACGCAGTAAAGAGTGAAGTTTCAATGCATATTATTTCTTATGTATCATTCTTAATAATACATAAAAGCTGCTTAAGAATAATCTTCAAACTTGCACTAGCTATTTTATTCGTAATGCAATATATTTTCTAATGAAATGGTTCATTTGAATGATGTACACATATGTCAATACTTTTATTTCACAGAAATTAAATGATTTTTCTAAGAACAAAATTCTATAATTTTAGTTCATGTTAATATATAATAAACCACATTCATGTACGAGATGAGAAGAGATGCACGAAGAATATATATATATATATGTATATATATATATATACATATATATATATATATATATATGAATGAATGTCTTACATTTACTTAATAAATCTATAATGAAAGAAATAAAAGTATTATTTTTAAAATGAAGTATAATCAGCAATAAAAATAAACTGAATGATATATACATATTATCACTTTTATTGATGAATATATAGAAATGTATACAACCAAAAAATTATTAATTCAGAAAAAAAATTTCGATAATACTTTAAAAAGCATAAATATTCATATATATTTCAAATTTGAAATTCAAATTCAATTTATTAAAATAGTTTTCTACAACAATTCAATTTATTTTAGGAAAATAAAGCAAAACTGTGGGCGTGTGTATCGAATAATATCTAAATTAAAACTTCGTATTTTCTAAGGTCAATTAATTTTAAATACGTAACTCTAAAAAAAATATATTTTTAATTTTCTTGTAAAATCAAATATTTTATTGACATCAATAATTAATTATAGGAAATAAAAAACTTCCATCTTTTCGAAAAACATCTGTTTCCGTTTAAATTCTGAAAGTTAAAGAAAAGTGCCCTTCTAGCTAAATAGTAATTTAAAAATCATTCATCCTAAGATTATTTTTATTCCTTAAAACTTCCGCCTTAAAAGCGTTTTCTGTTTTTTAGTTCCATGTTTGTGAATCACAAAGAAAAATCTTCCCAAAAGTGGTTTGAACTTCTTTTTAAAAGGAAAATATGTTTAGATAACTATTTTTCTGCATTCTTTTTTACTCATAAAATTTAGAGTTATTTTATTAGAGATATTATTTTATGTTTTATTAATAAATGCAGCTTTCAAAAATAAGTTTTTATATCGTTAAATTCCTTAAAAATATTTCTTTAAAAAGAAAATTATTTCCATGATGCGTATTGTGGGCTTCTAATAAAATTTACGGGTTAAGCATAATAACTACAATTATCAATGTTTGCCTTTATTTACTTATTAATTTAGGTTAGATTTTTCATCGTATGTAAAGGCACTAAAATCTGAAACTTTTAAATTAATATTCATTATAAGTCCATTCTTTCCTAATCCTAATTTTGTGACTTTAGAATTAAAGTATATTAAAACAATAAGTTTTGCTTAAAATTTATTTTCTGCAATATGCTACAAAAGTAAAAGGCAAAGAGACTTGTAATTTTTCCAATGAATAAAATACCGTTTCAAAATCAAAAGTCAGTGCAAGGAGTTCTTATTAAAAATAGCAGCAACTCTTGTATGTTAAAAATTTACTAAGAAAACTTAAAATAACTGCATTAAAATGTCAACAAAATTCTATTTCAAAGTAATAGGATTTCAAGTGAAGAAACAAAAATATAACATTATCCCAGTAAACTAAAAACTTGCTTGTTGTTTTCACATACTTGGGGACTCACAAGTTACATAACCCAAGTTATCGATGGGGTTTGGATGAGTTGCACAGGTACGGAGTTCATACCGATGCTTGATCCAGATTAGAATACATACTTATCCTCTAAACCACTATTTTTATCCATTACTAGGCTAGGATAATGTAAGAAGTTCTATTTCGGTTTCCCCAAAAGAGAACAAACGGTTATTAGATTTATCCATAATAGTCATTGATATTTAATGACTCAATTAATCATCTCTTTGTAGATTAACTTTCACTGCTTATGAATAAGATCATAATTGTTAGACATTTGGAAAAGATTCATGCAGAAATTTATTTTAAGATCTGAATTCTTATGGTGTCCTTAAGTTTTTCCAATCCCGCGCCATGATCTCAAGTAAACAAATGGATTCGAACCCGACCTTTTTGTGAGTTTCGTGATTTGTGGTTGGCAACAACTGCAATGCAAATTAACTATTTTTATACTTGGCTCGTTTAAGTATTAAGGAGACCGAAGTTGGTTGAGGTATGATCGTGGGTTTCAGACGGAATGTGAGAAGTGGTTTAACCTCTTCGACTGAAGACATGTTAGACGTATGCAACTGGTTTGTTGCTTTGCTTTTTTAAGATGTTTCGATCAGTTCTATTAGATGTTAGACAGTAGAAGGAAGGGTTCGAATTGGTTGACCAAAGTCTGGTAATGTTATTTTTCTGTGAACTGTGTTTTTAACATTCAACTTATAATTTTGATTGCTCCTGTAACGACCACATTGACTTTATACTTATTTAAACAATAAAAGCTACATTTAATGAAACTTCTTTCATATTTATGCCTCCTCGACATAAAATTTCGCTGTCAAACTTTGCTAAAGTTTGGGTTAGTTTACCCTGAAGAATATAACAATAATAGTATTAAGAAACATTGTATTTGAATGCTGGAAAATCTAGAAAATACTTGCGGGACTGAGTGCTCACTAACTTTGCACTATAAAGCAACACGAGAGAAATGGATGACTGAGGAGTGATTGAGTGAATATTAACGTCAGACTGCTCAGCTACTCGAGGAATTTGTTGACAAACCTCGTAATTTTGGACAATGGACAAGTGACGAAGACAACACCTGAGCTGGCCCAACCTGTATCTTAACTACCACATCAACGGGAGGACGTTTGATCTCTCGACAGATTAAACGTGCATCGCTCCTCTACACAGCGGGTTTTCAGCGGTACTGGGCTCGAACGCATGACACAACGGCTACGAGTCCGTTACCTTAACCACTAGGCTACTGTGGGCACAATTGGTGACTGAACTCGTAATTTTGAACCAAGATCAAGTAATGAAGATGACACCTGAGCTGGTAGCACCCAATTGCATCGGTGGGTCTTTAGTAGTACTAGTATGTGAACTTCTGACCGGTCACGAGTTCCAGACCGTAATCTCTTTGCTACAGCAACCTCATGAGTTTCTTGTCTTAATTCATGAGAGTTGTAATCATTGCTTCATGTAAAATGTAAGAATATTTTTCTATTGTTGTTACTTATGCTACCTGTAGTAACGTCAGATTAGGATCCTCGATATTCATCGCGGCAAAGGACTAGATTCTTACGCCTGTCATTAGCTTTAACTTTGAGCACCAAGCAAGTTACACTGCGCTTTTGATCGGTTATACCCCAATTTTGAAGAACACTCCTGAATGTTGTCAGGGGTCTCCAACCTCTCTTACCCTCCCACCAACCTCATGAGAGGACTTGCACCTCGACAGCTATTTAGAGTACCCCCATGCCACGATGGGGGGGGGTACTATACATTTACAAACATGTATACCTTCTTCGGGATTTGAACCCAGGCCCTCCGGCACCACAGTCAGTATCACTAACCCCTATACCGGATTTTCTAAATATGTTTAATTCCAGAAAATGGCATCATTTGTTAAATAAAGTCTTGTATCGTTATGATGTTTCATTAGCCGCGGTTTTTCTTAATTTCTGGATATTACCAAACATTGAATTCAAAAAACTTCCACATAGTTGCATGACTCATTTTAACTTTTTGTTGTGCAGTTTATGATTCGGCTGACTTTGTTTCGTTTCTAGCTTAAGAAATTGCATATCATCAAAAGATTTAAACTCATTTTTTGTTTCTAAGTTTTCTTTTCGTTTCAAGCAATTATTTTGCACTCTCATATTTTGAATGCAACTTTAAATGGATTAAAGTTTTCACTTAATTCAAGCTTATATTTACATTTTATTTTTGCATTGTAAAACTGAGCATCTTAATCTTTTATGATTGAAATAATCTTTAACTTATTAATACTTAAGAAATAATTATCTTAAGTATCATTTTCAGTCTTAGAAGTTATTTCAGTATTTCCTTATTTATTTTTTAATCTTTTCTCTGAAGGGTTGGAACTTCAAATTGACTTATAATTTTGTAGTGACTTAACGTATACAACCGCAACGCCGCAGGGAGTGGAGAGGCAGGGAGCCCAAAGCCTGCTGACTCCAAGTATTTATTTCCCTAATTTATAAAATATTAAAGGGGAAACCTAACTTTAAAGGGGGCTAATATTTTTCGTTACGCAACTGCAATTTTGTAACATATATAATGCACTCAAATAAGTTTTTAGCACATTTTCATTAAAGCATAACAAATTTGTCGAGATATAAAACGAACCTTTTCATACACATATAGAACATAAATGTAATCAAACACATTCTCTGTTGATATGTCTTTTTATAAACGAAGCTAATTCTTCAGTTATGGTTGATTCAATAAGTGGTTTATTTTTACTAAATTAGGATAATATTTATATAAATAAACTTAAAAATGCTTCATCATAATTAATGAGTAAATTTTCGAATATCTTCTCTATGTAAAATTTAGAAAATCAAAGAAAGTAATTAAAAATTCTGAAATAAACTGAGGTGTGGGAGTAATTAAAATGAAAAGAAAATAGTAATCCATGCTTAACTCAGATTTTACAATACTAAAAGATTTATTCATTTTGCTTTATTAATTATTTTAATTTAACTGTAACTACGCAAATAGATTTCTGTTGTTTGTTCTTACTGATGCCACCGGCCCCTAGCGATGCCAGATCGAGGCCCACGCTTTCACCGTGGCAAGTAGCTAGTTGTACGCCTATCGTTAGCCGTAACTTTAAGCACAAGTAACAGTACGTTTCGGCATGGTTCCACCACAATTTTGAGGAAGAACACTCTAGGGGAGGTCAGATGCCTCCTACCTCTCTTCCCCTTCACTAACCCCACGAGAGAACCTGCGTCTCGACGGCTATTTAGAGTAACCTCATGCCGAAAAGGCACTGTACATTTACTAACATCCATGCCTTCTCCGGGATTCGAACCCAGGTCCTATGGCACAGTAGTCAGTGTCGTTAACCACAATACCGGATGGGCGACGATTATTTTTTTTAATAATGAGAAATAAACAGGATATTCTGCTACTGTAATTTTTAACAAAAATAATTCTTAAGGATGTTTTTGATGATCCATTAATAAAATAACGAAGTATAAAATAAATACTCTTTGAAAGACTTAGGACTTTTCATTTCTCTTCTGAAATAAAATAAATATATTCTAAAATATTTCATAAATTAGTATGTGATATATTAAAATATCACTAAAGTTGTTGAAATTAAAAATTGCTTCTACAATATTCGAAAACTGAAAAAAAATATGTTCATGTTCTTTAGCCACATTTCAAACGATATTTTTTATTACTTTTTTTTAAAAAAATCAAGTCTCACAAGTTACAAATCTGTTTCTACTTATCTCCATGCATTAATATATTCAAATTTAGAGCACATAAATTATAATTCTATTTTAAAATATCAACATCATTTGGAAAATAAGAAAAAGGATAATGTATCTCAGAACAAATTTTGCATTACACCACTTGCTAAGGATTCAAAATCTTAAAGTTCACCAAGAAAAATCCCTGTAAAACAAAAATTAAACCATTTTGCAACGTGCTCTGTTTAAAATATTTTTTCTCCCACAATATAGAAATTAATTGTAATAATATAATAATGAATATCATTTTGGAAATAAATAATTTTCATCTCATGCTATAAAGACCAAGACAATACAACTTTTTTCACTCACTGTTCCTGGCACAAATATTTGGTTTGGAGTTGAACGAGAGGAAAGTTGCGAGTCCATGTTCTAACTTTGTATTCTGACTCTCACATACTAAATTTACTATAAATAAAAAAGTATCTGAGAGCCAGTAAAAAAAAAACGTTATTTAACGAATATATAAATAATTCATTTAACTTTGAAAATTCATTTTTTTTTTCATTTTAAAATAAAAAATATTGCCCACATCAAATCTAAAAACAATCTTTAACCTGGGAGAGGTAACGCGGGTCACAGAGTCACAGAATCTTTATTCTTGGAAAATTGTTTCTTATTTAACGAATACCTTGTCAGTATCGTCCTATATGACAGACTTCATAAGAACTAAAATTTTTATTCATGTATCTCTCTCTTTTTTAAGAAAGGCAATCTTTTTTTACAGTCTTAAAGCCCCGCGTAACCACATTTGTTTCAAAATATTTTCAATGAACAGGCTATATTTTCCCTTTGAACGATTTACTGGTTTTGATTTTTGTGTTGTATAACTCTGTGGTGTATAAATGTAAATCAGGAGAATATAAAGAAAAAATGAAGCATCTGTGATGTTTTTGGATAAAGTTGAAACTTCAGAAAAAGAAATTGATCAAGCAAGAGAAAGTCTTGATGAAATAATCGATACTAATCGTAATAAAGAAAGTAAATTTTGAGAAAAGTGATGAACATGAAACTTTTGAGTTGAAAAAAAGATTTCGCAAATGCTATCTAAAGATCTGCATCAAAAAAGATATGAAGCCGAAAGTGTTTTACTAGACACACTTCACCCAGTCAAAAAGAAACAAGCAAGACAAAGTTCAACATGCTATTTGTCGATAATCTAAGGACAGAAAACTACATTAACTTGAACAAAAATATGACAGCTTTGCTTACAAATATTATTCATGTAATATTAGTGAAAAGTTTCTGTGGTATGTGCACTTTATTAAAGTCACATACAATTGAAACATTTTAGTTCAGTTTCATTGATTTTTTTTTGAAATTATCAAAAAAAAAAAAATTAAAACGTTTTTAGAAGAAGATAAGAATAATTTTTCTTAATTAAATTATTACCTAAAATTACGATTTTTATCATGAAAAAAATTAAATATGAAAAAAAGGATTGGGGAGTCTGCATCACCCCGCGTTACCACAAACATTAATATCAAGTATGCGACTTATCCGAGTTAAAATGAGAAAGACTTAACGGAAGAAAAAATATTTATTTGGTACAAAAAAAATAAAATAAGCTACTTTTCTGTTTAAATACAATGAATAAAGTTTGAAGAAATAAAGTCCTTTTAAAAAATGCTTCACAGTTTTTGTTGATATTTATTTTTTAAGATATATATGCCTATGTGCATAGAATAAAATACACATACTCCTCAAAGCTAAATATGTAACTAATACATAAATACATTTTAATAAATTTTACCGATTTATTAATCAAATATTGACTAATTAAAACGAAATTCAATAGAAAACTTAATTGGAATGCAGAAACGGAAAAAAAAATGTAACTCAGAATGAAGTTTATTTATGCAGCGAAAAAAAATGTAAAAGATGTAAATGTTGAACACTTTTGAAATTGTTTTTTCTCAGCATTATTAAAATAAATCGGTAAGTGTAAAGATAAGGATCATGTTTAATATATATATAAAAAACATTTTATTTAAACAGTCTTCGTCTCATTAAAACTTCGCAGTGTTCAGAAGTTTCCTTCAAAACTCACTTTCTATGAAGCTCCATTTTTTAGCTTTTTTACTATGGGAATATATTCAATTTGTATAAAATTAATGCAATGGATTAAGTAAATAAGGAATTACGAAAAAATTTTATTTCATTTCGTAAGAACATAGTGTAAGGAAGAAAACATATTGTTACTCTACAGAAATGAATATATTTTATTCTTCAAATGTACTATATTGTTATATTGCTCTCATTTTGAACAAAGCATTTAATTAAAAAAATAAACGACAAGAAATGCTAAGATGATTTAGAATTTCTTACATTCAATTTGTTAAGGATTAACAGTCATTATAGAAAGCATTTTCAGCTGAAAACCAATGGCAACAAACTGCTGTGTTGATCTCTTAATAGATTTGCGTAATGTATTCCATATTTAAGATATTATACTTATATTCAAGTTCATATCCTGTCTAACATACTACATAAAATTTATGTTACGAACTCCTATTCATTGAGTAAACAACTCTGTTTCACTCTAAAACTGACCATCATACTGAGCACAAGGATATAAATAAATCTATAAATATTTTTAGATATTTTAGATATTTGACCAAAGTGATCAAATGGTTATAAATAAGTAGATAAAATTAAAGAAAAATCTCTGAAAGCTAATAAAAATAAATTAATTTTTCAATCATCCAAACCTAATTAAAAGTAATGTTATATATTAATACAAATTCGGTTAAAGTGTAAAGGGGTGGCTTTTCGTTGTCACATACATTTGGCGACCAAAATCGATCGCCAATCTACTTCACTTAGCGATAGCTGTCCGGAAGCCAGAATAAATTCGTTACCTCAACATAATGACTATATTAAAATCACCAAATCCAAAAAAAATCACCAAATCCTATACTGCACTTGAGCCTAGAGATTCCAAGGAAATGAATTGCGGATATTTCCTCCCCTTCTTGCAAATTCTCAAAACAGTTCACGCCTTGGTTGCCGTATTTAAACAAAACATTTGTTGACATTTTTAAACTACTTATTTCCTATTCGGTCCTGGAGTGTGGCATCAGTACTTGAGTGGTCATGGTTACGAACTCGCTGCTGGTGTTCTTTGAAGCATACTTGGAGGTAAAAACGAAAACAATGATTGGAGAAAAAGATACAATTTTGAATTATATAGAATTTTTATAAGCAACCTGACATCATTAAATACATAAAAATAAATGGAATGAATTGGATGATCCATATAATTCGAATGCCAGATGATAATATTGTCAAAAGGGTACATCATTTCAAAGTCACTGAGATTCGGAAGCGTGGAAGACCAAAGCTGAGATGGGCATACTTAGTAGAATCAGACATTAGGATTATAAACGAGAAAACTTGGAGAGCAAAAGTAAACAATAGGTCATTATGGAGGAATCTTCAAAAGAAGGCACTGGCTCACGATGGGCTGTCTTGCCATATATGATGATGATGATGTTCTTGAGAGATATTACTTCTGAAGACGAGACGCATAGAGTGGCTGACGCATGTTGACTCTGTCGAGGATCAAAGTCCTCCAGTTAGTATTCTTTTGAAGCAATGGTGGTGATAGAGCTCAGGACCTATCAAAATTTCGAAGATGATAGTTAATAGCCTTCTTGTTACTACGCAGGGCAACGTTAATTAAAATCGAATCAAACTGATCTTAAAATAGTGAGATACTTGAAACATTCAAAAAGCCATAATTCAAACCTCATTTTGGACTTAATTTAAACTCCAATTTTCTGAAAGTGGCATCATTTAAAGTATACGGTATTATTAGAATGTATATCGATAAAAAAATTTACATTTGTTAATGATTTTTAATACATAATAATTGGATTAAACTATATTAATATGCCCGAGAAATAGAATCCTCTCAAAGTTTAAATGAATTATTTAATTATGAGAACTTTAGAAAAAGGAGATGAAATCAATTAATTCACATTAAATACTTTTTACCTGTCATTCAAGAAAGTTTACTAATAAAATAATTCGTATATATATATATATATATATGTATATATATATGTATGTATATATATATGTATATATATATGTATATATATATATGTATATATATATTATGTATATATATATATGTATATATATATATATATATATATTTAAGGATATCATATCTCTTATAAGTTACTGAATGTTTTCATTTGTTATATCACCATAGTAGACTTAAAATGATTTGAATATATACTCAACAGCATTAGCATTCAACTGGAAGAGTATAAAGAAAATTCTTATACATAACTTATTCAATATTTCTTAAATTGAAATGGATCATAAAATTCTGAGCTGAAATCTTTCTTTTAACCAAATGGGTTGAATAAAATATTATTTGTAAACTGAGAAAACCTAAATCATTATCTGAAAAAGGAAAACATATTTATTTTTAGTAGTTACTTTCTTAAAGAAACTACTCTGAATTATTTATTTTAACTAAATCCATTATATTAAAAGTTTATTTTTCATTTTATATATGATATTTTATTTATGAAATATTTAGTTGAACTTGTCATAAAGGTGTCACAAACATCCTTTTAACTGTCCTTCCATTGTTGGTGCCCTTTTTAAAATAGACAATGACTATAGTATGGACATTCTTTACTCGGATCGTGCAAAAGATGTTGCCTCGACAGTGATTCACGCCTTTGGCAATATTTGACTATATCTTTGTGTTTTGTTATTACCACCGTTGCACTTTGTCATGCACGGCAACAATAATAATAACGAATGTATAGTTACTCCGAAAATTACATATTTCAACTGAAATTATGTGTTTGCGTCGGTGGTTATTTAAAATGTTAATATTATCACTTATTTGAAATATATTAATTAATTGTTAAGCAAATATTGAGTTACCTGAGACAAAAACAATGTAATATGTACCTATTTGCTTGATCAAACAATTATAATTAATCCAATGTGGTAAAAGTTATATTGAAAAATTAATACTTTTTTATTATTCTACTTAATTTAAATAAATATTTGAATTATATAACTGGTTATAAATTTTCTCAAATTAAATATCAAATAAGTTTCAATATTATTGAATATTATTCAATATTTATTTGTTCTAAGCGCATATTTTTATGTAAAAATTGCGTTGTTTATTATTAGGGGGAAATATAAAAATTTCCAGTTTCCTATTGTATTGTTTTTTATAAAGTAATAATTGGATTTATTAAATGTTTGTTAACATCTCACTATGAATTTACTCAAGTTCTATTGACGATGTCCCCTCAGGGGGCTCACCTTCTTTAGGTGAGTACGGGTGTCACAATCCCGAGGTGCCCTAGTGATCTTTTCCTTTTCCCACGGGGATTACTGTCTTTGGTAAACACGGGCTTCACGAACCCGGGTTACCCTAGTGATCCTTCTCTATTTTCGACCCTCTTTCTTGTCATTCAACTCATTCTTTCTTTCTCTTCCCGTCTAGACCACATGAATGAAAACAAATGTTTGGCGCAGTACAGCCGAAATCGGCTCTTGCGCCAATAAACCCCAAAATCATCATCATCTATTGACGATGAATCTCATTATTTTCATCATCAGTCAAGTGAGAGCTCGTCACTTACTGACATCCTACTGACCAAACTACCACACCAAGCCTTTCTGAGGACTTTAAACATTTATCATAGCCCATCGACCTAGCAAAATTTAACTGCCGCCAATATTCGAACCCCCGACTCGATAGAAGTAACATCGGCCACAAGTTCGAGACCCGTTGTTATGATACTTTAATGTTTGGAATTATTACTTTGGAAATAATCAATGACTTCATTTAATATATCAGATTCTGATGTATTATGTAATTTTCAAGTGCATGTATGTGCGTAGAGTAAAGAAAAAAAAGTTGTGAAACTTTACTAGAATATTTTTGAATAATATTTTGGCACTCAAAAAGTAGTAACTTTTAAATACAATTTGAAATATCTTAATCATTGCATTAGTGTTCTAATTCTTAGGTAAGAGGACGAAACCTGACTTGGATTACCCACCAAGTGTAAATAAAAGACCTCTAGAAGTAGTAAGGTATACCTTCAAGAGGCTTTGAATTTATTACATAACCTACCATCTAAAATAAGAGATGTACTAAGAGATGATTTTTCACATGAAGAAGTCCCGGTAAATAATCTGCTGGAATTTTCGTTAGATTCCAAAGATGACGATAAAAAGATTAAACAAGACTCAAGATGCAGTTCATGTCCAGAAAATACAATATTTCTTTTCCCAGGATGCAGTGCTATAAAAAACCATTCAATCGAAACTTTACTCAAAATGTACAACGTGCAATGAATTTTTGTGTATTAATGGAAAAAAACTGTTTGTGAATATCATCAAATTAAGTTTATGTGCAAAAAAAGTTTTTATGTGTAAAAAAAGTAAATAGATTTTAAAAATTTAATAATTTTTAAAAATAAAAATTTTGTGCTGTAAAATATTAGTGTTCTTTTGGTTATCTAGTATTTTTAAGAGTAAAAACTGCCTTAAAAAAGTTATTCGTTTTTTTCGTATTATAAGACCTTTCGTATCTTAGACATTTGTGGACTGACGGGACATTAAAATATCAATTTAATTAATTAGCTTTAATGGGTTAAATTTCCCAAAGTTGAGTATTTTATTTATGTATATCCTTTGATTTTAAATGTACAACTAAATTCAAAAAAACATTGCATGAAAAAAATTCAGCAAACCATAATTCGGTAGATAAAGGATTAAGCATGCCTTTAAAAGAATTAAGTAAAAAAAAGACTTTTTAATTCTCATATATTCGTACATTAGGTTGTGATGTCAAAAAGTAATTTAATTCTCCTGGTATCATCGTTTTTATTTAAGCTGCATTTTTGTAAATTTTAACAATTAATTACTTTCAAGAACACTCGTTTATGTTTCTAAGTTGTTATCTGAACATATTTTTTCAGGTTTTCAATAATAACGGGGGAAAAGTAAACACTCATGATTTTCAACTAGAAAAAACGCTCGATTTTTATTATATAAGTGGCAAGAAGTTTCATAACAAAATATTTTTTAAAACCTTTTTTTATGTTGCTTAAGGTTACAAATTAAAAAAAAAATGTTAAACATAGTTTTTTGTTTTGATGAGTGTTTTATGACTAAAGTAATTAACTGTTTTATTTATTTTAATTATTCATTAGTAAAAATATCTTTCAGTTTCCCAATTACACTATTTTTATTCCGTATTAAGATTTAAAGCGAATGATATATTTGTCATTTTTTAAAGAAAGATTAGATTAAATAAAGCAAATTGTATGCGTTTTCTTATAGAAAAATTATAGTTAATACAAAAAATACTATAGCACATTATTCTTAAGCAAATGTATGTTTTGATTTCAATTTAAGACTCGAAAAACAAAATAATTGTTACATATGTTTAGTATAATATTTCATTAGTGCTTAAGAAAATATCGTTCACCCAAAAAATCTGCTGTGCTAATGAAGTTACACTTTTTTAAGTCCATAAGCAAAGGTATGTATTAAATTTATTTTATAGAAATGTTATATGTTAGATTTTTTTGGAAAATTTATTATCTTAAGAAAATATTGTATGTTTTAGTTATAGTATATTAGAAACATTTTTAGTGGTCACATGGGTTTTTATTATTACCATTAATGTTGAAAAATCAAATCAAGCAGAATACATTTTTTTATTGTCAAAGATTAATTTGTGTTCTCTCTCTATATATAAATTTAAAAGCTTTATAAGAATTTAAAATTTTGTACATGTGAAATATTCACAGTATATTTCAGATTTTTTTCTTTTTTTTTTTTGTAAATTTAAAAAGTAAATAATCCAAAAAAAAGTTATGTGTTAAAATTGTAATTGATACAGTAGATCAGCAATTAAATAAACATGTAAATTATAAACTTTATAAAATAGGAAGAAAACAAGAGCAATAGTAAGAATATTGTTTTCGATATTTCTTTAAATTAAGACTATCTATACCTGCAAAATTTTAAACTCTAAAAATGATTCCGATCTTTATGTTAGTAGAGCAGTTTCAACTTTTCTTATGTATGCTAAACTCAAAAGTGTAGTAAACATATTTATTCATTTAGCAATTTTAAACCAATAGTGATGGATATTTGTGGTTACCATTTTTATAAGTTCATGAGTAGTAATCAGCGATGCTTAAATTGAGTCAAGTAATTGAATAATTTTTTCCTGTAATAATGAATGTAGCAAACTTTTTTTTTCTAATTGTGTGTTCATATTCTTAACTAATTTTTTGTACATTTATTAAGTTTCGGCTAATATTATATACGGCATCTTATAGGGTAAAATGTGAGGTATCTTTTAATAATATTCTTATGTAGATCGGGTTTCGAAAATTTTGTGCTATCAATCCAAAAGAGCAAAACTTTTATTTAAGATTGATGAAAATTTATTGTAGAAAAACAGACTTTTAAAATACAGGATACAGCAGCAAAATTCACATCATAAATCTCATAAGGAATTCATAACCTTCTATGGAGCTCAGATATAACTAGCAGTGTTTAAAACCATAAATACTTAATGATTATGATTATTCGCAGGAACTCATACGATAGTAGCAACTAAACGCCAGTCGACCTTTCAACGGTCAAAACAATACTAACTCAGCTTTAGCGAGCGACTCCTGTTTATAGGCTGCACAGATTTTTCTGTAAAGTTCCACTTACATCATAGATTGGAATACTAATAGATTACTGGGTTAATAGATATCTCCATCAATTTCCAAAAGCCTCTATTTTGTCACCAACAAGCCATAAAGGATGCTAACTTGACTCTATCACGAATATTTCACCAAGTTTCCATTGAATCGCCATTTTAATCTAAGAAACGGCATTTTAAAGATCATTACAATTTTAGCATAAAATAAATACAGAAAGTATTATTAACGTATTACGAATCCAGATATAAATTATTTATACTATTTTAAGCATTCATTACACAAAATTCATAAAACTATATACGTATGTCTTTAAAAATTTCGAATTTTGAATAAAATTTCGAGCCTTTCCCTCTTAGTATAATAAATATTCTAATATTATTGGGAATATGATATTGATTGCTAAATGTGATGTACAATATTAAATATAGATATTGTATTTTAATTATTCTTTTTAGTGAACTTAATACCGTTACTGCTTTCATACCGTCTAAAATTTGGTACTAATGATGCATAAAATATACCTTCTTTTATCATCACATTTTCCTTATCCTAAGTAATTAAACACAATTTAGAGTACACTTTTCTTGTGTTTGTATTATTATTTTCTGACAAAATAAGTTTTACACTAAGGAAACATTATATATATCCTGTAAGGATTTATACTGCGTAGTTCATATAACTTCATATTTTTGGAAAGTTTAATCAATTTAATTTTGAATGTTCAGTTGGGATTTACTAATATTTATGAATCATTATTTTATTTATAAATATTTTTGAAGAAATATACATGAAGTATATTAATCTTCCGAATAATTTATTTCATAGAGAAGTAATGAACCCTAATTTCACTGTCATAATTCATTGATTAATTTTCGAACAATTTATTTCATAAAAAGTAATAAAACCTAATTTCACCGTCATAATTTGCTCGTTAATTTCATTGATTTCATAATAAAAGAAATAAAAAAAAAACTCAAGAGTAATTATAGAATAATATTAAATATATATTGGGGAAAGTTTAAAGCATATCCTTAAAGCATAAAAATTTTAGAAAATTTAAACTCAATTTTAAGTTAAAAAATAAAATTCAAAAACAAACAACATATGCAAATTTTTCTCCTGTTCCATAATTCTAACATGTTAAAATGCTACCATTATTATACCAATTAAATGCAAGGAAAAATTCCATCTAGAACTAAATTTTACTCAATCATATGCAACTAAATCTATATAAAAATAAATAAATAAAACGATAAGATAACAGAAAAAATTTCTGAAAATTATAAGTACAATTGTTTATTATAGAAACACTAGCAGTTACCCACCCGCTTCGCTGGGTATTTCATGATGTTTTATATTAATATCTAAATCATATCATTAAGAATTCGATTGTATTGGAAAATATACTTATACATGTAACTGCCGCCTCTTGGTAAAAAAAAAGGACATAACTCATCTAATTTTTATTTTCTAAAAATCTCTAAAATTGAAGTATAGAATGATGTTTGCACTTTCGTAACACTATAATGAAGTGGATTCCCTCAAAACCAATTTTCGGTGAATCTCTACTCTGTAAAATAAACATGCAAGCCAAATCTAACGGGGGGGGGGACTAAATTTTTACTTTCAATATCCCCGCAATCCCTTGAGAGTCGTTTTCCAAAATAACCATTCTGGGCGGATTTCAATTAAAAAAAAAAGAAAAATGTGAGCCAAATTACATTCTTATAGTCCTTGTAGTTCGAAAAGAGGAATTTTTTGTCAGTACGTCCCAGTAACCCCCGGCTCCCCCAGGAGTTGATTTCCGTAAAATACATTTTTAGTTGATCCCTATTCAACAAAAGAAGCATGCTTAACAAATTTCAAGTATGTGGGTCTAACAATCCAAAAACAGGAATTTTTTTCTGAAACTCCTCTTGACCCCTCGCTATCCTCCTTGGGGGTAGATTTTCGTTTTACTCTTTGTTGAAAGGAACATGCCTACCAATTTTCAAGGAGGTAGATCTAATAGTTTAAAAACGGAAACATTTATCGATTACACCCCTTAATCTCCCGAAATGAAACTTGGTGGTTGATATTCGCGAAACCCATTTTGTAGAGATTCTCTACTCTACGAAAGGAATCTGCTTACCAATATTCAAGACTGTGCGTCTAATAATTAAAAAAATCAGAATAATTATTTATATCTCCCCTGAACCCCCCCCCGCAACATTCCTTGGGATCAATCCCCCCCCCCCCCAAAAAAAATCTGTAGCGGATATTTATTTCACGAGAGAAACATGCCTACCAATTTTCAAGCAGATAGGTCAAGTAGTTTAAAAACGAAAATATTTATCTATTACGCCCCTTAATCCCCCGCAACGCCACTTGGGGGACTGTTTTTCCCAAACCCATCTTGTAGCTGATATTTACTCTATGAAATAAATTAATTTATCAAATATAAAGACTGTACGTATAATAGTTTAAAAATGGGAAAAAATATCTATAACGCCTCATAAGTCCCCGCAACGCCACTTGGGGGTTGATGTTTCCCAAACTCATTTTGTAGTGGATCTCTACTTTATGGAAGGGGGGAATCTGCTCACCCAATTTAAAGATTGTACGTCGAGTAGTTTAATAAATTACAATTTAAAAAAACTAAAGAACACGCTTTTATACAGAATCGAACTAAAAAGTAAAAAAATAATTCTTAATATAAGAATAAAATGATGAACGAGAAAATTAATGTCATTGGGGTAAAAGCGTGGGGTGCAATTTCGGAATTGAAAGAAGTTAGAAACTATAACAATTGATATATTTATAGAACACCCCACGATTTTACCACAATGAAATTAATTATCTCGTTCATCATTTTATTCTTATATTAAGAATTATTTTTTTTTTACTTTTTAGTTCGATTCAGTATAAAATCGTGTTCTTTAGTTTTTTTTAAAATTATAATTTATTTTTCATTTTTTAGTTTGCTCTACAATGAAAGCGTGCTTTTTAATTTTTTAAACTGTCATTTATTCATTGTTGAATTTATCCTTGAGTTTGATATTTGGAGCCAGAATTACGAGGTTGCTGGAATAAGTCTTGCTCTTCAATGGATTTTAATTAAAGGGTCTGAAGTGTATTTATTCTCTCTGATTACGGGGCCTCGGATGAGTCCCGTATATAGTTATATTAGATTCTATCTCTATAGAACAGGTCAAACAAATAAAATATGTGGTAAGAAGAAAAAAAGTTCGAATTAAAAAAAATAATGTAACATGTTTTTATAACGGACTAAAAAGCATAAAAAATTCCTCCTTTTCGTTGTTTTTCTTCTTTTTTCCCATGTTCATGCATTGTCATCCACTTCTGAGATATAGTCCAAAGTTCAAGTCTCTAGCTCATCGGAAAGTCACACAGTTTAAAATCAATTACAAAATTCCACCCGGACAGACATTAAAGAAAGCCAGTTAATAAAAACATGGTAATAATAAGTTTCAATCGTATTCTCATCTTTTAAACGTATTCATTAAAATAAAAAAAAATATTTAGCAGTTAGAACATAAATTATTTTTTTTCACATCATCAGCCTTTATTTTTATTTTCATTTTCAGAAAAATGTTTATATAATGGTAAGAAATTCATAACACACACCCTCCACATTCTCACATACAGAACACTATTTTTGTTTATTTTATTTTTATAAACCACAAGTGTATTTTATACTTGTGTATAAATAGCTTTAAATTAAAAACACTCGCTGTAGGGTTACACCTTTTTCTTTTAGTCGCTAAATCTGGAATAAGTCACCAAATCTGGAAATGGTATATGAAATTAGCTGCCAAATCTGGAAATAGTATATCGAATTAGTCACCAAATTTGAAAATTGTATGTGCAATAAGTTGCCAAATCTGGAAGTAGTATATTGAATTGTCACCAAATCTGATTATCGTGATTCCTGATGATCCTGATTAGGACAATGGAACAAAATTATGAAATTATTGTACTGTCATCGATCCTTGACAAGTTTGCAAAATTTCGAATGAATCTGACCTTTTTAAGTGGGTGAAAATCGAGGTCCAAGATTCCGTTACATGCAAGTGAAACTTAGTATTAAAAAAAAAAGAATGTTAAAAATGGAAACAATTATTTATAACGCCTCTTAACCCCCGTAACGCCCCTTGCGGTTCAAATTTCACAAAATCTGTTCTTAGTGGATTTCTACTTGATGAAAGGAACATGTCTACCAAATTTCAAGCCTGTGGGTTGAATATTTCTGGAGATATCGTGATTAGTCAGTCAGTGAGTCGCTTTTCTCCTTTATATATATATAGATACATGCATTTGATTTCAGCTGTAATAACGGAAAAAATTATGTATTCCACAGTGCGATTGCCAGCGTATTCCACTTGTTGGAATCACAGACATATAATGATTCCTTCAAAGTATTTTTTCGAAAACAAGCTTTTTTAAATAGTGATGCTAAACATTTGTAGAATATACACCTTCCATATAAAATACTTTAAAACAAAACTTATAATAAAAAACGATAATAAAAATAAACTGACTTTTTCCCTATTCATGCAAATTGAATTAAAAAGCAGTATAATATAATTCAGACTTTTTAACATAAATCATGACAAATAAATACAATTACTTGTAAAGATAAAAATAACTTCTGCGCCATAAAATAAACATGAAATAAAATTGTTTAATATTATTCCATTATCAGCTCATAACGTTATCTGTATCTGAGACCATAAATTGATATTTATTTTACTAATTGATGGTACTGAATAATCGAGATTTCTATACAATATTTCATGAGAATTAGAATTTCATTTTTGTGTGTGAAGTTATGTGAGTGTGAGGTGAGATTGTAACATACAATTTGTTTTAAAATATAAACAAGTTGCATATTACAAATTCACCTCATCATCTTTCTTAGCAAAACTCATGAAGTTTTGCTAAGAAATTTCTAAGCAAAACAATCTGTGTATTATGTAAATAATATATATGCATTCTCTTTAAATTTTTTTTATTTCGTACTAATTAGTTTAATTAATTAATTATATTTATCATATTTTTATTATTTTTTAATTTGATTATTCAATTAGGTTTAAATAACAACAACCAGACTAAACTCGCATTTCTAAAAAAGAAGGAAGAAGAAATACACGTTTCTTACTCTCTTTACACGTACTCCCTCCAGTACACATTTCTTAAAAAAGCACGACTTGGAGGATGCAAAAAACCTCAACTCTAGGAGAAGATTCAGAACATTGAAAATTCAACAGCATAAGAGTAAAAATGATAGGAACTGTACAAGCTCGGTTTTGTATTGACTCATATTTTACGTAACTTGTGCTTTTTGTGAGCTAACATTTTTATCAAATAAGAAGAATATTTGGTACTTAAATATTATATCGGCCTATTATCAACATTATATGGAACGAAGCCCGTGATTTCCAATTGAGAGCATACGAAACATGTGAAACTGGGGTTTCCATCTTGGCGAGTTATCTTGAACATTGGTGATTTTTTCGATAATATGTAAATACCGAATATATTTACACTTTACTTCTACAAAAAATAATAATAATAACAAAATTTTCCTTCTATGCTTAATTTTCAGAAATTTATTCTCTTTCTTCATTTTTCTCAGAATGACACTTGTTTCTTCTTAACTTTGAACTAATTTTTATCTTTTGTCAGGTTGGCTGTCTGACCTTCTGCATAAGATGAATGGGTTATTTTAAGAAGACTGTTCAAAAGACAGACAAGACTCTTAATCTAAGTATTTTAATGCAAAGAAAATACTAAAAAAATCTGAACATTTTACTTTTCCATTAACCCACTTTCCACACAGGGTGACAAAGAAGTATTTCCGTGATAGAAAAGAAGTATCTTTGAGCGTTTCTTGCAGGAAAACAAATTAATAATTAATAAAATAAATGCATTGTATACATTCCTGAGAACTTAAAGTGATTTCGGGGAAGGGGGACACTTAATTTTATCTTTTAAAAATATCAAAATCTAAATGTAGGGTCAAAAACTCAGTAGTTATAACATTGAGGTTTCAGAACTAAAAATTTTTTTTCTTGGGCGCATAATCCTTCTTCCCCCTTTTTTTACAAGAAATAATTATTCTACTGTAAACTACGTTGAAATAACCATTATTTAGCAAAGTGTTAAATACCGTAGCATTTTAAATTTTTAACTAATGCAATTCATTCACAAAAATAATTAACAATAAAAACTATAAAAAGAATTTCAAGAACTTAAAAAAAGCAAAGTTTGTCCAAAAAAGATTTATACATCTATAATATTTGATACCATTTTACATTGTTGATATATTTATCCATAAAAATCAGCATAAACATTTAAGTAGATATTAAACTACCTTTCATGAAAGATAATCTGTTAACAGGTGTTTAAGGATGAAGTTAAAGATTGATAATAATGTTAAACGTTATGTAAAGTTCAGTATTTGAGAGATTTATATGAGCATGATCATTTCAAACAAGTAATATATATATATATATATAGGTTCAATTAGTACTTCGTTAGAAAAATTTAGTGGCACAATCTGTTGCAGAAAGATCTAACTTCGTCAGAAATAACGCAGAATGAATTTAAAGTCAAAAAATAAATTTTAATTAATGAATTAATGTTTGAAAATCTATTACATCAAGTGTCATCCACTACATGTTTTAAAAATGATTTGAACTTCAGTTCATGAATAGAAAGTATTTCATCAACGATTGAAAATTTGAACAATATATATATAGTGGGGGGGAAGAGTGAACTAATAGTAGGAATTGAAAAAGTGGCATGTTTTTAAGAATTTTTTACCTTTAAAACCTTTATTCGGATCATTAAGTTTGCAACTCATATTATTTGAAAAATAGTGTATTAACTGAAGATATATGATATACATATAAAACTAAAATTCTGCTTTAATAAAAACAATATGCACAAAGAAACACACTTGACTTCTTAAAACAATTTACATCCTATGGAACATTTTTTTTATAGTTGAGAAAGAATGTCAAATTATACGAGTCAATATAACTTCGGGGGAAATAACTCTGCTAATCATATTACGGTGAAGGATTTATTTAGAAATCTTTACATTTTTGTTTCCATAAACTTTCTAATAATAAATATTTCAAGAAATTATCCATCTAAGTGCACATTTTAAATATATTTATTTGAATGAACGCGGAGGTAAATTTTTTTATAAAATCCTCTGGACCTGATACCATTTCCTGAAGAAAGACATTTTGTTATCCTTATCCTAAACAAGACATATGGCGGGAATTTTTCTCATGTCTCTGTGTAACATTTAGTTGGAGTACTTGGTATGCCAAAGTATGATAAATGTTGCGGATTAATCCGACTTAATGCTGATATATTAGATACCTCTATTCCTTCTAAAAAGGAGTAATTATATTTCATGGAATTCTTAAAATGCACTCAGGATTAGATAAAATTTGTCAGCGGTTCCCGCATGCATTGATTCTTTAGGAAATGTAAAGAATATGGATGCATTGTTGCTTTGTATTTACTATTTATATGAAAAACATCTTGTTTTTACTCTCCACAGTACAATTAGCTTCTAAATGAGAACATGTTACTGTACTAAATACGAAAGTAATGTCTATTAAAAAGAAATTTACTTTCCTGTCATTATTATTTTTTATAATTACTACATAATCATACAATATGTGTAATCATTTGCACATATTTTTTAAATATATTGTGTGGTACAGTCATCGAAAAAGTAAAATTTTTTATAACTTCTGATATTATAATTGCAGGTAAAGAAAAGCAAATATTGCAATGTCAATGATATCTGTATGCCGACGATAACTATAAATCATGATTATAATAAATTAATTAATAATTTAAATACCACAGAAAATTATTTTCCGTAGTAGCATAGTGTTCATGGTCATAAGCACGTGATTGGTGTGTCATGAGTCACTCACGCCGGTATACACAAGTAGATGCACGTTTAGTCTGTCGAGGTTCAAAGTCCTCCCTTGGCATGGTTTGATAGTTTGGAGAAGGTGTCCTTACTCAAATGTCGTCCTCGTAACTTCACTGAAATTCAAAATAACGAAGTCTGTCGCCAAAAGCCAACGTGCTTTTATGGAGTGCAATGAAACTCCCTCCTCTAAAAAAATAAATGTAATGTTAAATTAGTGTTGAAATTGCATTGGCTTATACAGAGATAAGTTAAGTAAAAGCGCATTTAAACATATTTACACTAATAAATGGTATATTATTTTTCAGTTTGAAAAAAATAAGCAAAATTAAAGGGCATTTTGTTATTTTAAAAAAAAGTTAACTATTATTATTTGAACGAAATGAAGTGTAAAGTGTTGCATTTACTAAATAATTCCACACATTATAAAATCAATTTCACAACTAAAATATTATCCGATGTATTTTTATTTCAAAAATGAAATCAAATGTTAATATTAAATTATATTTTCATAAAATAATAGTTAATTTAAAAGTGGATAAAATATGATTTAATAAATACACGTTGTGATAATAGTCAATTCGAAGATTTCTGAAAATATTACAAAAAAATATTATTAAATAAATAAATTACACATTTATTTTTTCTAATCACTCTCATGAATTAATTTAAAATAAATATATAGCTAGAGTAGTCATCATTTTTTAAGAATATTCCAGGAAGCAACGACATAATTCTTTCGAAATTCAGAAGGCACGAATACTTTATTATTATGTCTGAAGTTCCGCAAACACATTAATTTATATATATGGTAAAAAAATTATGATTAATTAATCCTCTAAGCCAAACTTCCTGAATATATGTTTTACGTAATATTTTACATCAAAATAAATGTTCTGAAACTGCAGCATTGTTATCTAAAAAAACTAGAGTGAAAACAAAGAATCGTTTTGCATTATTTTCTTAGTTCAATTTTTTTCTCTTCAGATATTAAAAAGTTTGGAGACTTCAAGAGAAAAAAGTTTTTGAGTTGCATTGCACCCTAATTAAATTACTCTTTTAGTTTTAGTCTCTTATTGCTGCTTCACGAATGCTTTGTATAAACATTAATATGACAATAAATATGAATCCCTGGTTATTTGTCTCCTAGTTAAAATTCTGAAGTATTTCTTGCGAACTCTTTACTTCAAAAAGTGATTGTTTTTCGACGTATATTATTTTTATTCAGAATTACTAGTTCATCTCATTTTGAACTTTCTTGACAGTTTTATAGGCAGTTTATTGGTTTAAAATAGTTTAACTATTACTTTATTAAATTTAACGTTGAAGGCAGTTAAACTCAGATTTTGCGTCTTCATTTGTTTAAATTATTTTCCAATAGTTGAGAAAAATTATTTTATTTCCAATTTTTTTATATACAATACATGATGTTTGTCACTATTATAAGTTTATGTGATTTTTCTAGACGTTATTAACATCAATTTTTATCTTCTCTAATTATAGTTATCTGATATTTATTTTAAAAATTGCAAACGAATGTTAACCTTAAAACTATTAAATACCCTATTATTAATTCCTAATATATATTCTTATCTTTAATTACAAATTTTTTCATACATTTCTTACGAAAGTTGCTAGTTTCAAGAAATGTTCTTAGATTATATAAAATATTATCTAAGTTTTTTTACTTTTACACAGCATGCGAATAATATAAAAATTACTCTCTCTCGCTCTCTCGCTCTCTCTCTATATATATAGAGAGAGAGAGAGAGAGAGAGATTTACTGCACTTTCACAGTTATAGATACGTCCTATTCTGAAATACAGTCCGAAATTATTTATTTATTTTCATCTTACTCTAAAAATAGAAGTTGATCTTACACAGATTTACAGTATATTCAAATTATCTAGATTTTGAGATTATTAAACTCTGATATACAAACTCGGAAAACATTTTTTGTTAAATCCGTACGACTTCTAGCATTTACAGGCGATATTTATATGGTTAAAAGAATTAAGGAAGTGATAGTAGAGGCTTTTAGTGCGCTCGACACAGCAGCAAAACACATGGCATTGGCGTTCAAAGAAGGCAAAACTAATTCCATAGCCATAACAAACAGAATTTTGAATCTACAACTATTGAAAATTAATGAGCATGAGTTTGAACAAGGGACTCAATTTAAATACGTAAGCATAATTGTAAATAATAATCATAACAGAAAAATTGAAATCAAAAATAGAATCAAGATGACTAACAAATGTTATTACGAAGTTCTAAACCAGTATAAATCTAAATTCATAAGTAGCAAAACAAAAATACAGTTATACAAGACTTTAGGAAGACTAATTGTTTTATATGGCAGTGAATACCGGGCAATTAACAAAAAAGATCAAGAGAAACTGATGACTTTCGAGAGAAATTCTTAAGAAATATTTTTGGTGCATTAAGAGAAAACGTAATCTGGAGACTACGATACAACCCTGAACTTCAATCGAAATACAGAAATCCCAACGTAGTCAAAGAGATTAATGCTTCCCAAATAAGGTTGCTGGGACATGTATTTCGATATAGAGAAAAAGAAAAAAATGTTAACTTTCAAAACTCCAGATGGAAAGAGAAAAATAGGGATTGATAAATTAGAAAAGTGGTTGACTTACTTAAGAACAAACCGATGGAAGAATATAGCATCGAATAGATCAAGATAGTGTAAGATGACTGAGACAGCCTTCGCCGGTAACCGGCTATGGTGCTTGGTAAGAAGAAAATTTTGAAATTGATTGCAAGTAATTTAAATTTCACCCACGCACTTAACATGAACGACCCTTGCATTTCTTCAAATGGATCAGCTTTCTTTCTTAAAATACATGCATACTTTTCTGTTACAACACAGGGAAGTTTTCGTTCTTTCAGTTAAAGATGCAGAAAAACTCGAAATTTCGCAACAGATATCGGTCTTGGAAATCCTGAAATTTACTGCGACCTTTTTGTTTCTCAAATAACACTATCTTAAGTCTAAAAGAAAGCAATTTATAATTAAAAACTCCTTAACTATGATAAAAACAAGTAAAAAAATGATATGAGCTTTGGTCTTGTACTAAATAGTATTCCAATGATAAAGTAATTTTATCATTCTCTAATGTATTATTCTCCGGTGCAGCCAAAACTTATTTTCTACCATAATGCGAATAATTTGTACTTAATTTGTAAAGTTAACCCTTCCAAGAGAGTAAGACCAACTCACTACCAAATTTCGACGCTCGAATTAATTTTAATTCAAGCTCTCATCGTTCCTAAATATTGCTATTATTTAATTTTGCATAGAATTCCACGAGCCATACTGATACTAACTAATCGGTATTTTTTGAAATATCTACAAAGCTCCTTATGCTATGTATGTAAATCGTTCATTATGCTTGCTTAAAATGTTTTAAGTTATATTTTAGATTTATGCAAATAATGCTATTAACTGGCTGGTGTTGTTGGAATAAATTTTGCTGTAATTCTTCTAAAAGACGTAATTGAGTTTATACATTTAAAAAATATTATATTCAGATAAATGTGCTGTTCACAAGAACAATAATTATGTTAACGTCAAATCTTACATAGTATCAACACACGAGCCCATTCCTTGACTAGCTCATTTTCCATCACGAAACTCGAGAATTCATAATTATTGATGAGTATCAGACAATCGTAATTTAAATGATAATGATGTGGGAAGGTATATGATATTAGCGTATTACATTGGCATTCAGCTTCAAATTAGAGTAAACACGCTTCCCAACATATTTAACCATCCAATATATAGCAAGTGCTTATACCCCCTCTGGTTCTAAAAACACAAATATTCCATTTTAGATAAGTTTATCTTTCCTCAAGGCTGTAATGTAGGCTCGTTAAACTATTTGGAGTCATGGGACCCTCGGAATTATTAAGTGTTTCTGTTGAAATGCAGATCAATTGAAATTCTCTACAGTCGCATTTCATATTCTGCATGTAATATATTTTTGTAATTTGCGTAAGTTGCCCATATAGGTTGACAAATACTTGTCATTTTAATACATTGTTCTGAAAGGTTTATGCTATTTTTAACTGTGGGGAGAAATGTTTATATGTGTGGTATTCTGCATGAATTTACAACCTAAATCTTAGGATCTCTTCTTAACTAAACTTAGATTTTAACAGGAAATCTGTTGATATGTCAATAAGTTATTGCTTTTAACTTCCTAATAAGTATTTTCCCTACATCTGAAAAGAAGGTAAATTCTCCATTATAAAACTATTAAGTTTTCAAAAATATCGCATTGACGAGTATGCAATTATTCCGTGGCACGCGGGATCTTAAGCAGTATAATATTCACAATCTAGTAGGTAGTTCATATTAAAAAATGTTTAATATTTTTTTATTATAAAAAGTTAAAATATTATTTCAGAATAAATTTATTATATATAAATATTATTTTTAACTTTAGTTACTTCGATTGGCTTGCTTAGTTTTGAACAAAAAATTAAAGTTAGTTTCTACTATTGGAATATGTAAATTTATTTGTTTTCAGCATATAAATTATTTCCGTATTTTTTTAGTTCTGACACATATTGAAAAAGAGTTTTTACACACATGTGTTGTAATAAAAGTTATTAAGGTTATTACAGCCTTTGTTGTAATCTGAGGACATACTGTGTAAATTTTTAACCAAAAAAAAAAGCTATTTTCGTTTATACCAACAAAAAAACATGGAATTTGTCCATAGTTAGATTATTACTTCTTGTTTTATCAGTAATAAATCGTGGTTTTTATGGAAATATTGAAATAGTTTTTTAACGCAGTCTATTAAAATCAAAAGAATCTATTTTACACATATATTTATAATTTTCTTTTCGATTTTTTATCTTGAATGTGGGAACCTCAGGAATCCCTGGAACACAGTTGGAAGACCGCTGCTCTAATGGAATCAAAATATAAACAGCTGACCATCTGAGTTCTCTAGGATTTTATTTTCAAATAAAAACATTCAGTATTCTTAAATATCACTTACTAATAATGCGTAATGATGCTTTTAAAAATAAATTTACTTGCCAGAAAATCATACAGTAGTGCAAAAACGTTATTCTAAGATATTTTATAGCAATTCGAGTTATATATTACCGACATTTAATTCATAATTTCCTCTTCCGATAAACAGTAGCAGTCAAGATAGCTTTCAAATTGCTAACTTTATTCTGCATTTTATTTTAGAAAAGAAAATCTCATTGACTGGGGAAAAAGAAACAAATAAAGTAAATTTTTGATGTAAAGTATTTGAAAAATTAATAATTAATGTGATTATACATGAAGTCAAGTATCTTAAATAGTAGAAAAAATGCTTTAAAAATATTTCTTTGCTAGTGGAATTACGAGACGATTGCTTAAATATTTCTATGAAGTGATAAAACTATTTATCATAAATATGATTTTTTATTTAACTTCAACAATATTTAAACTATACGAATCGATAACAAAATAGGAAAGATTACAAAGGAAATTTGAAACTGGTTTACCTAGAATCTGTCCAAGCTTAAAATTAGCACATATACTTTTTTGTAGAAAGGGCAAGAATGGAATTGTAGATTAGGTGTCTTTAACCCTTGTCACTTGATAAAAATTCAAAATTGCGAGAGAAACTCCAGTAATTCTTGTGTTGCTTTTTAAGTACGATAAGTATATACTTCGCTCTTTCTATCCTTAAGGTATCTGACTACTTGTGACAACATTTTTTTAATGGAGATGTGGGGATATTTTTGTATTTTTTAGATTTGTTTAGTAGACATTTTAAGATAAAAATATGGTAAAATTATGAAGAGAAAAAGAAATTATTATTACTAAAATCGAAAAAAATGATTTACATTTACAAAAAATAACATAAACGCGTCCCATTCTGTATCAAAAGTTTATAAACACATTTTCATTTTTACAATTCTGTTGTGTTACTATGTTAATCATTTTTCAAATGACTTTCAGGATAAGAGGCATTTTAATTTTTACAAAAACAAGAGCACTTTATCTTAGTTATTGTATGAAATCGCCAATATATATATATATTTTATATATATTATGTAATACGACGATGTTGTAAGATGTATTTATAAAGGAGGACGACTTTTGGCGAAGATCTTGATAGCGTGCGTGTTGGTATTTCTTATATGGTTGATGTTGCATTTTCATTACTATGGAAGAGGCAGTCTCAAGAAAAGCTATTCTTCTTTATTAAACACTGAACATAAAGACACACAGATAGACGAATCACAACGAAACAACACAACATAAATACACAATCACTAGCTGCAGCGACTACATGATGACAAGAAGAGAAGAAGCGAAAGAGCGCGCGTCTCCAGGATCTCGTATATATAGGCAGCTTAAATCACGTGATCTGTGTGAGTGTGGATGTAGTTTAAATCCTCGTTAGACGGGTTAACTTATACTAAACGTTGTCCTGAAGGATGACAAAGTAATTAAAAGTTATTAAGAATAATTAATGGGAATTATTACATATATATATATAAAATAGTGATTATATTACAATAAGGGACTGTAAATTTTGTAATGAAACAAAGACTGATAAATATGAAGGTTAAAACACTTCTACTTTTATACAGAGCTCGAACAAATAAATTTCAGTTAATTATTTTCAAAAGTCTTTTAGAAATTTCTGGCTCCGTTTGAGCATTTTCAGAAAAGCACATTTCGAGTAAAACGTGTTTTAAACTATAACATACTTAAATTAATGCCCTAATGTCATCTTTTACTAAAACACTTGTAGTTTTTGTTCTAATGAACGGAGAATAATAAACTTGATATTTTTATAAAGCTAATAAGAAGGCCTATAAAATAACATCATAATAAAAATGTCAATTTTTAACAAAATTCACAATTTTAGGGTATTCATATACATTAAAGCATTTATTATATTTCATGAAATTTTCAAATTTTTAAAAATATATTTCTGTACAACCGAACACCATAACAGAATAGGCATACTGACATACAAAAAATGCATTATTTGTAAAGCAAGTATGAAAATAAAGAAAGCTTCCTCGTCAGCCTGGACTTTTACTTTGAATTCTTACATAGGTGCAATGTTTGCATGCTGTATTGGATGACCAGGAAACTCATCTTCTGATCGCAAGTTTGCTTTCCTTATAATCTTATGCTTTTTTGATTCTTATGATTTTAATTGAGTAGATTTTATGTGTTTTGAAATGTCTTAAGTTTAAATTTTTAGCATATGCTAAATATGCAGAGTTGTTCATTAGCGAGTGGTCTCATGTAAATTGTTTGATTTCCGACTTCGCTGTGTAAACAAACAACAATATATTTATATACTACTGCCATTTTAAAACCTGGGTAATGGAGCTTTCCGTTTCTTGCAAGGGTTCCGGAAAATTTAGTTTTACATTGAAATTCTTTCAATTAAAAAACCACAGAGATAATTTTTTAATCTTTCTGTTTCTGTTAGAATTATATTTTGTACATAAAGGAATGTACTTGGGAAAAATGTAGGTATTCAGTTTTGAGGACTTCTATTAGAAATATAACTTAACTTTTATGTTTTTTTTTCTTTTTGAATTTATTTAGAAGCATTTGAGATTTTGAAAGGATTGCTAAAATTAAAAGTAAAGAGTGTCCATAAATATCATCATTTTTACAAAAAAAGGTCTTTTTTTAACAGGTATTTAAGTTCATTAATTGAAATAATTAATTAAATTTCTTTAAAATGCAATGGCGAGCATTCGTATTTCTCTCTTAATCTGCTTCTAAAAATAAACAAAATGACTTTTTGATTGTGATGTAATTTATTCTAATGAAGCCGCCTTAAGATTCTTCATTTGTTAAAATACAAGAAAGGGGTTTCTAGTTACTTCTTAATGATGTCTGATTATGATTCAAAATTTGGTTTAAAAAAAGGCGTAGTTGAATAAAAAGTAATGATTCTTGATAATCAAAGTATATATATATTTTTTAATTCAGTGTTTCAGAATAATATTACAAATTATTCTAAACGTACAGTATAAGAAAATATCTTCTTCAGTTAAGTATAAGAACACATTCTTTTCTAATATAATCTCCTTGTAATGAACATGTTAATAAAACTATTGATATATTTTTTTAAAAATCCTATTACATAAAAGAAATCTATAATTTTCATTCTGGTATATTTCTTTTTAGAGTAAAATATGTATGGTTGTTTTTAAGAACGTGCATATAACATTTTGAAATAAACATATTTTTTTAATGTTATGTAAACTAATTAGTTTTATAGTTGGTTGCAAAAAAGCGAAACAGTGTTTTTCAAAATTTTTAATTATAAATTGTTCCTTATGACTTTAAAATTTTGCAGTTTTTTTTTAATTAAATTCTTATTTATTCTGACAGATTTAATTATTCAAAAATAATCATCTTAATTTTTATTCAAAGAAAGTTTTGATGATACAGTAGTGTAACGAAAACTCATCCTAATGTGGAGCGAAAGTTGGCCAAGTTTGTGAAAATACCGGTTTATCGGGAACAAGGATAAAAAATAATAAGTGTGAGTTTCCTTAGAAAATATTGTATGCATTGTTTGATTGCGAATACAACAGAAAATAAACTTCCAAATACACTTTAACAAAGCAAAAGTACGTACTTTATAAAGGCATAGAGCATTTACTGCAAGGAAATGAAAATGAACTAATGCATTGACAGTAATTTACCTTATCATTGACACCTGAAAAATTAACGAAGGTTTATAGCTGTCTATAATGAAAATTAATTGGCCGAGTTTGCAAAAACTGGCTATTTCTTAAAGAAATGGGAAACGTCCTGTTGTTTTCCGTATAGCATTCTGCGTTTTGCTGCTTCATCACGAAGACGACGAAGGAACAATTAGTCTATTACAGACGCGCCTTGACACCTTACTATGTGTTATTTTAGGAGTTCGTGTAATGTCCTCAACGTTAACATTTTAATCGTCTTCCGGTAGTTTTTTATTAACTGTGACAGCAGAATTGATTTCTGCTATTTGTCTTTTTTCTTTTTATCTGCAAGGCTGTGACCCGATATCGAGGACCGAATTTTCGAAACTCTATTATACTTCTCAAATTACTATATTACTGAAAGTTTAAATTGAGTTTAGAAATGAAACTTGAATGGAAGGAACCGCTTAAGGTATCCAACTACCTTAAAATTCTGAATTTTTTAAAAAAATTGACAATTTTTTATGATTTTATTTTATACTCCATCCTTTCAACTTTAAAAAGATACCAAGTTTATTATTTTCCGCTCACTAGAACAAACGTTTTTAGAACACAAGTATTTTAGTAAAAGCAGATGTCATTACTTTAAGCAAGATGTCATACTTTAAAACGCGTATTACTCGAAGAAGTGTGTGTGTTTTTTAAAATACTCAAACGGGGACATCGGTTGCTGAAAAAGTTTTGAAATAATTAACTGAAATATTTTGTTTATGGTCTGCATAATATTAAAAGTGTTTTAACCTTCAGAATTATCAATAACTGTTTTATTACAAAATTTACAGCCCCTTATGTTAATATAATTATTGTTCTTTTGAGCAATTTCATGTAATAACTAATATAAAGTGCTTCAATTTTGTAAACATTAAAATATCTTTTATCCTGAAGGTTATTTAAAAATAAACAACATAGCAACACTTCAGAAATGAAAATTGGAAAATTTGTTCATAAACTTTCGGTACAGAATAGGCCGCGTCTATGTTATTTTTTGTAAATTTACCAATTTTTTCCCATTCTAGTAATAACAAATTCTTTTTCTCTTCTTGTATTTAGCATATTTTTCTTAAAATGTACTAAACAAATTTTAAAACAACAAAAAATCCCCAAATGTATGTTTTTTTTTAAAAAAAACAAGTTGTCGGATACCTTAAGTACATTAAGATTTTCTTATGTTTGTTAAAAATTACATAAATACTATTATGAAAAGAACTGGACAGTAGAGTGAACGGAATTATAGTTAATTGCATTTGAACAATTCTGATGTGTCTTTTTTTCCATAATTGATTTTTAATGTAATCAACCCAAGTTACGTACATCATTGGGGTGTTTTAAGGCTTCTTAATTGTTATGTTTCTATAGGATTCCCATAATGACAAATCATTTTCTTGAATGCTAAGTCATATTTGTTTAAGGTATCCGACTACGTTAAAAATGCCATTTTCGGTCAAAAATCGCATTTCCTTTTTATTTTACCATTTTAAAGTTCAAGCAATTAGCTTTCTAAATCTGTCTTTGTTTTGTCTGTGCGATAATTAGAAAAAAAAGTTACAGATGTTTAAAATATTTTTACAGCTGTCATTCGAAACCGGAAGTGGTGAAATCGAAACCGGAAGTTGTCTGTTTAACATGCTTTTTACCGATAATTTTTGCAGTTTCAACCCATTATAATTTTAAAAACTATTTCTGACAATTTTTTTAATTATTTAATTGATGGGCAACAATTTCGATCTTTTAATTCGACTCTTGCGATTGGCAACATTTGTTTCTTCTGACCTCACATGTTTTTGTTTTGATTTGTGCCTTACGAATTTTGATCCTAAATTTCTTCTAAAAACTTAACTTTTTTCGATTTAATTGTACAATTTTTGATCGTTGATGGTTTCTAGACATTCTGCTTTTAAAAATTCAAGTTATAATGGTTCATAAAACTATAAAAATAACTTCTTGAAAATGCAACAGTGGACTGATAACAGTAGATTGGTAACAAAAACATTGGAAGTAGCAAATATTCAAACTTGTTAATGAACAAAAACTGGATTCACTGAAGAATTTTTCACAGTGCAAAGAATGTTTTAATGGAACATTAAGAGGTTATGGAATATTTTATTTAAATATTTTGGAAGTATGTTTTCCTCAATTTGTGTTTTTTCAATTGTTTTGAGAAGAATCTGTACCTGCATGAAGATTACTTGTTTGGACTGACTTCTAATGTGACTTTAAAATGCTCCAAATGTACTTTTATTGTCAATTTTTCAGCTACTAAAAAGCTTAAAAACCAAACTTCAATTAATTGCAACTTATTTGTGGAATGTGAGTTATTGGAAGATGACATTTGTCTGCGAAAAAGTTACGTGCCTAAGCTGAATATGTTATGCCGTATGGCAAAAGAGCATATAGACTTTGTGAAAGAAATATCTTGGTTGCTGCTACATCAACGGCTAAAGATGTCATGAATGCTGCTGTGTTGGTAGTAAAAAGCATTACAAAATGTTCCAACACGTCAATTGGAGAATGTGGAATATCCGTTGACGACAGATACATGGACATTCTTCCCTAAAAGTTTCTATAGAAACTTTATCCATCGCCACTGGGAAACTTCCAGATTAGGAAATTATGTCTAAGTTTTGTAGAATTCTAAATGTCTAGTCGAACATGCGTGTTCCTGCATTCATCTGGTATTTACTTCAATCATGGAATCTGTTTGTGCGTACA
>BMAO01031402.1:0-49690 GCA_019973975.1 Trichonephila clavata | reverse complement strand
TTAAGAAACCGATCTACATATATCAATATGTATAAACATTTAGAGTTCCCACTTCAAAACATTTTTGTTTCAGCAGATAATCACAATAGATTTCAATTAATTCCATTTATAACTTTTCCTCAACAATTATAATATCGATAGATAGAGGCGAAGTTAAGAAACGTAATAGTAATTCAAAATTTTTAAAATCAGAAAACATTCGATCGAATTCCATTTCTAACAATTTAATTTGGTGAGATTATTCTGTAAATTTTAATTTAAGGGATTTAATAAATAGATTTTTTTTTAAAGCTTTCAAAGCGAGGCAAGTTTTCTCTTTCTGTTTGTAATAATTTTTGTTTAAAAGCATTAATATTATCAAATAGCATTGTAGCAAAAAGATTTTTGACTTGAAGTTTAAAGTTAAGTTGACTTGTAAGATCAACTGAGAAAGTCAGGTGCTTTACCCAATGTTCATCTTTTAATTCAGCACTTTCATAATTTTTATTTCCAAGAAAATGATTTCATCCAGCATCATAAAAAATCGTTTTAACATTTTATGAATCAAAATCTATTGAGCTCATATGTAATATGTTTGACCTATAAATTCACATTCTATATCATCCAGAAATGAAGCAAATTGTCGATGCCAAATTCTACATGCTCGAATATAGTTTACAATTTTACTAACTATTTTAAAACATGTCCAGTATATCCCCCCCCACACTCCTTAGAAGCAAAGCGAAGGAGATGTCATCTCTTTTACGGTAGAGTGATATTGAATAATTTAAATGTTAAGTTTAATACATCAGGCTATTATTTGCAAATTTACATTTTAAGTTAATTTAGTAATAAGATTATTAGGATTGATATCCATGAGCTTTAAAACTGAAATTTAAATTTTTCTAAACTATTGTTTTAAGGAATAAAGATTATCAAGTGGAAGTAAATGAGTGCAGTGTCGGAATGTCCTCACGAATGCTTTGTTCGTCTTGTTATGTCCCCCCCCCCATTCCTTAGAAGCAAAGCGAAGCAGATGTCATCTCTTTTACGGTAGAGTGATATTGAATAATTTAAATGTTAAGTTTAATACATCAGGCTATTATTTGCAAATTTACATTTTAAGTTAATTTAGTAATAAGATTATTAGGATTGATATCCATGAGCTTTAAAACTGAAATTTAAATTTTTCTAAACTATTTTTTAAGGAAATAAAGATTATCAAGTGGAAGTAAATGAGTGCAGTGTCGGAATGTCCTCACGAATGCTTTGTTCGTCTTGTTATGTCCCCCCCCCACTCCTTAGAAGCAAAGCGAAGCAGATGTCATCTCTTTTACGGTAGAGTGATATTGAATAATTTAAATGTTAAGTTTAATACATCAGGCTATTATTTGCAAATTTACATTTTAAGTTAATTTAGTAATAAGATTATTAAGAGTCCAAATTCTGTTGTTTTGAGAGAGAAGTTTTTTGGCATCCCCTTTCGCTCAAGGGGTTTCTTTCTCCCTACCCTCTCTAGTGTTTGGGAACATCGCACACGGCTCGGGTTACATCCGGTATGTGGGCAGAATAGGGAGTGTTCCTTGTAGTGTCAAAGGTTGCCGGGGCGATGTTCAAGACAATGTCCATACGCACAGCTGTGTGTCGGTAATCATTACAGCCTCTATATTTCTACGAAAGATCAGAGGACAGAGAAGGGAGCTCTTTGATTATTCCTAGTGTCATTGACTATACGTCACACTACCTATAAAGAAAGATTAGCTTTTACTTTTTTCTTGTGAAGTTTGAACTGAGCCAATTTTCCGACGAGAAATTATTTTATTATGAATCTATATCCTGATATACCCCTTACGATTACAACTAATGAACTTTATGAAAATTATTTCTAAATCGTTGGGTATGAATTACTTTTCGTGTTATTAAATCGATATTCTACACTAATTAATTTCAAGCCTTTCTCTTTTAGATCCATTCATTTAAAAAATAAAATTCCCAAAACCTTTTTTTTAAAGAATTTTTAAAAAGTAGTCCCAATTTTTACTTCACATTGAATAACTTCGTCATTTACGAAGGTAATCTCACAAAACCTTTTTTCCGTGTGTACAGTAATATTATCCGTAACATATACGAAGATTGAAAAAATTGCTTCAAAATTACGGATTTAAAAAAAAAATTGTGATTTTCGTAAACTTATGTTTTTCTGAGAAATAAATTAAAAAGTAGTAATTTGTACATTTTTTATTTCAAAGTACGTTATTTTTTGCAAATGATTGGTGATGTTTGAGAGCATTAACGTAAAAAGTATGCCCTTAAAATGAAGGTAATGATTTTTAAAATAATTTAAAATACGCGATTTTACATTTAGCCAAACATTGGCGTCGAAAATTAGCTTTGCGCCAAAGACTTCTGACATGTTTCGCCTTCAACCGCATCTAACTCAAGGGTTACACTAAAAAAATTCTGCCTTAAACAGGGGGAAATCAGTAACTTTGGCGAGTAAAAAAAAAATACGAGTGAAAAAATATTTTTTTCGTCATCCGACGTTTTTGACCATCTTATAATTGTCATCGAATTTTCGGTGTTGAAATCAGACAAAAAATAATTACAGAATCGGAAAGATCATTTATTTCGCCCCGATACGGTATTTTTTTTTTTAAAATAACGATATTTTCTATTTTTTCCGAATTTTTTAAAATAGTGTTAAAACTGATGCGTTTTTATGAAAATTATTTCTAAATCGTTGGGTATGAATTACTTTTCGTGTTATTAAATCGATATTCTACACTAATTAACTCCAAGCCTTTCTCTTTTAGATCCATTCATTTAAAAAATAAAATTCCCAAAACTTTTTTTTTAAAGAATTTTTAAAAAGTAGTCCCAATTTTTACTTCATGCGGAGTGATATCGTGTAGCTCGGAGTTAGAATCAACGGATTACGATTTTTTCATTTCTGCTAATTTTTCCCACGTAAATTAATTGTACTGATAAATACTTATTTTAACATGTGATCCTCTGTTATTTTTATGTAATTTTCATTTTTTTTTGTTTAAATATACCATCCTTTAAGCAGCATATCCAAGATCACTCGATTAAATTTTTTGATTCACTCAATAGCTCTGATAATATTAATATGCAAAACCTTGAAAATTATACAGCCAATATTAAGAGGAAGCGACCCAGGAGAATTCTCCTGGACTCGTACAATCCTCCATAACTTAAATTTCTCTTTTTATTTGCTAAATTCAATTCTCTTAACTATTTTTGATCCACTTTTATTTATTGCTTTCAATGTTCACCGCTATTGTGGCGGAGTGCTCAGAGCTTCCGCTACACTCAAGACTATAATTGCTGCACTGCCGTGCGTGGTCAATGCGAAGGAGGGTGTACGCCTCGCAGAAACCCGCCGGTCGCTCTTTTCAACCTTGTCTTAAATTTTTTCTCCTACTGGACATTGCGTCGCCACACATTACTTTTCGTGTTATTAAATCGATATTCTACACTAATTAACTTCAAGCCTTTCTCTTTTAGATCCATTCATTTAAAAAATAAAATTCCCAAAACTTTTTTTTAAAAGAATTTTTAAAAAGTAGTCTCAATTTTTACTTCACATTGAATAACTTCTTCAATGATTGAATTCACTTGCTGCATCCCCACTGATCTGAAATTTACTTCATTTTCAGTGCTGCCATTATGTAAGCAAATGGTATGTCACAATTAATTGCTAAATGAGCAATTTTAATCAATTTTATTAGAAAATAATTAATAAGTTAATTTTTTATAATATACTTTTTTTCGCAGATACGTGTTTAAATAATTTAATTAACACAAAGTGGAATGAAAAACTATAAAATTAAAATTAAAAAAATTAAATGTTTTTACCAAATAGTATTCTTTTTTTTTTTGAATGTTTTTTTTCAGTGAATGTTAGCATATAACTAGGTTTTCCCCCAAAAGTGGATTTTTAACACTTACATATGTTTAATCAAACACCCAAACGTTTCAAGAATTATCTGTAGAATTTTTTTTATTAGTATTTATTGATAATGGATTTAAATTAATATATTTTTTTAAAATCAAAGGGGAATGTTTCTATTATTTTATTATTAAATTAATTATTTGTTAATAAAAAGTATATCGCCTATTATTTAGGATAAAATACGTTCTAGAGAGACATTTTTAAGCTAACTGTAAGTAACGATTGATTGATTAATGAAAACCTGAAAATTATTTTATTATTTTAGATTCCTAAAAACTATCTATTATAAAATAAAGGATTTTTTTTAAATCAAGCATCAGAATAGTTTTATGAGTTTTTATGAAAATTATTTCTAAATCGTTGGGTATGAATTACTTTTCGTGTTATTAAATCGACATTCTACACTAATTAACTTCAAGCCTTTCTCTTTTAGATCCATTCATTTAAAAAATAAAATTTCCAAAACTTTTTTTTAAAAGAATTTTTAAAAAGTAGTCCCAATTTTTACTTCACATTGAATAACTTCGTCATTTACGAAGGTAATCTCACAAAACCTTTTTTCCGTGTGTAAAGCAATATTATCCGTAACAAATACGAAGATTGAAAAAATTACTTCAAAATTACGGATTTTAAAAAACATTTTGTGATTTTCGTAAACTGCTGTTTTTCTGAGAAATAACTTAAACAGTAGTAATTTGTACATTTTTTATTTCAAAGTACGTTATTTTTGCAAATAGTTTGTGAAGTTTGAGAGAAGAAACTTAAAAATTTTCCCTAAAAATGAAGGTAATGATTTTTAAAATAATTAATAATACGCAATTTTACATTTAGCCAAACATTGGCGTCGAAAATTAGCTTTGCGCCAAAGACTTTTGAAATGTTTCGCCGTCGACCGCATCTAACTCAAGGGTTACAGTAAAAAAATTCTGCCTTAAACAAGGGGAAATCAGTAACTTTGGTGAGTAAAAAAAAAAAAAAAAATGCGAGTGAAAAAGTTATTTTTTCGTCAATTTTTCTTTATATAATTTTCAAAATTAAATAACTATATACAAGGGGTGATCAAATGAAAAGGTACGAAACGACACGGTGGGTACAAATATAGACTTTATTCAAAATATACACCATAGGCCTGAGCACAACGATCCCACTGATGAACAAGCCGCAGGATTCCCTGTTCCCAGAATTCCTGTGGCTGTGACGAGACCCAGTCCTTCACAGTGTCCTTGAGTACGTCGTCCGAGTTGAAGCGCTTTCCTTTCAGGTGTTTCTTCAGTGGACCAAACACATGGAAATCGCAGGGTGACATGTCTGGACTGTAGGACGGATGGTCCAACGTCTCCCATTGGAACTTGTCCAGTTCCATTTGTGTGACTCTGGAGACGCGTGGACGCGCGTTATCATGGAGCAGAACCCCACCCTCCGTGAGCAGCCCCGGTCTTTTGTTCTTGATGGACCTGCGTAGGCGTCGGAGTGTCTCACAGTACACATCGGAGTTAATGCTTTTTCTGTGCTCGAGTAATTCTGTGCTCGCATCATTTGGACGCCGCTTTTTATAAGAGCCTTTGCTCTCTCCTGCGCATGCGGGCACCCGCGCATGATCCGATCCCAGTCAGAGTCTCCAATGGCATCCCGATATGTCTCGCTACATTCTCCCTTGGCGGAATATGCAAATATTTAACTGTTTCATTTTTATGTCGTTTCGTACCTTTTCATTTGATCACCCCTTGTATATGTCAGATTAAGATGATAAAATGCATTCAATGCATTTCTGAGATTCATTTAAAATATTTATCAGTATCGAAATTTTTGTTCTCTTTCATAAAACTTATAGTTTACTTTAAAATAATGCCTAATGTTTATTTCTTTTTTTTGACATATAAATTCAAAATAAAATCGAAGAATTTGTCCATTTCGAAACATTTTTTTGCATAAATTCCTTAGAAAAAAAAGTTATGTTCATATTATATATTCTTTATTATTAATTGCTTTTTATTAAAATATCAAAAATCAATAAATTTTTTGCAATACAATTAAATGTAATCTTTAATCGAAATCTTTCAATCGTTGTGCGAATATCCTGTGGATTTCCTCCAATTAAAAATTAATTTTAATTTGAACCTCCCATTCATTATTATTGCCTATTTTCATTTTTCGCTACGGGACTGGGTGGCTCAATTGGATAGGGCGTTGCTTCCGCTACACCGTAGAGCGGATCGTGTCGCTGCGAGTTCGAATCCGGGCTCTCTTTTTTTCATTTCTGCTAATTTTTCCCACGTAAATTAATTTTACTGATAAATACTTATTTTAACATGATCCTAATATACTTTTAATTTTTTTTTGGCCTTCAAAAAGGTTTTTTTTCTGATTTTTAATCATTCAAAGTAATTTCTATCTTTTTCAACAATTCCTAACAAGAAGCTTTCATTTCTGTTTATTTTTCCCACGTAAATTTTCAGTGCTGCCATTATTTAAGCAAACGGAATGTCACAATTAATTGCTAAATGAACATTTTAAATCAATTTTAATGTAAAAATATTAATAAGTTATAGTTTTGTATTTTATAAGTATCGATGAATTTAAAAGAAAATGATTTTTAAAAAGTTCACTGAGAAAAAGAATCAGTGATTAAAAAAATAAAATGCCGAAAACTATCTTTTTTTTACAAAACAAAGATATTTTGCATATTTCATGATTTTTTCTACAATTAATCAACATCGTTACTTTTAAATAAAAATGATTTTTAAAACTTTTAGAATCAGTGATTTTAAAAAAAAAAGCCAAAAACTTTTTTGAACAAATTTTAATAAAACACTCAAAATACTTAAATCAATCATTTAATAATTTCTTCTTTTATAAAGGTAATTGCATGAAACCTTTCTCCCCCATGTCGAATATTTCAAAAAATTCTCACAATTTTACTTCAAAAATTAAAATAGTAGTGAAATTTTGTAATTTGAAAAATTTATACTTCCTGTCTTTTTTTCAGCACACAACTATTTTTAAAAATGCTACAGTTTTGTTTCCGGGCAATAAAAAATTGCAACGAAAGAATTGGAAAGTGAGTGGGTGATTTTTAAATTCGCACTGTTTGCCTATTCGATGGTTTTTGGTGACGGACCTCGAAATTTTCAACCATGCTCAAGTCATTAACGTAAAAGTTAAGCTCTCAAAAAAAGAAAAAATGAAAAGTTTAAAAAAAATTCTCAATTACGTCAAGGTCATTCACTTTGCGTTTGCTTTCTGTTTGGAAGACGTGAAAGGTTGCGGTTGTTTTGAGTCTTTCGCTGACGTAGTAAAAAGGGGAATTCCCTTATATCATTTGGCGCAGGACACAACCGATAGTTTTTTTATTCTTAGATTGCTTTATTGAAGAACAGTGGAATATAAGAAAATATATCATAAAAAAGGAAATATTCTGTCACATGTATTATTTTCTTTTTGAATTTTATACTGTGAATATGTAAATAAAGGCTTATGAACATTTTAAATCAATTTTATCATAAAATAATTAATAAGTTAGTTTTGTATTAAAAAAAAAACTTTTTTTCTTCAGATACGTATTTAAACAATTTAATTAACGCAGTGTCGAATGAAAAACTAAAATTAAAATAAAAAAATAAATGTTTTTATCAGATAGTATTATTTTCTTTTTGAATGATTTTTTTCAGTGAATGTGTACTTATAACTAGGTTTTTCACATAGTGTTTTTCTTAGCACTTACATATGTTTAATCAAACATCCAAACGTTTCAAGAGCGATTTGTAGAATTTTTTTTATTATTATTTATAGATAATGTGGATTTAAATTAATATATTTTTTAAAATCAAATGAATATTTCTATTATTTCCTTATTAAATTAATTATTTGTTAATAAAAAGTATATCACCTATTATTTTGGATAAAAATACGTTCTAGAGAGACATTTTTAAGCTAACTGTAAGTAGCGATTGATTGATTAATGAAAACCTGAAAATTATTTTATTATTTTAGATTCCTATAAATTATCTAATATTAAAAAATGATGACTTTTTTTTTACTCAAGCATCAAAATAGTTTTCTTTTATTGTTTAAATTTATTATTTTTTTACTAAAGCAATATTGTTTTGATATGTCATGAATAGAAACTTGAAGATAAATCTTATATCTGAGGGGAGAGTCAGGGGGAAAATAGTTCTACACTCAAAAAAGCCACTGTAACACCGTGCTGTAGAAAGAGAACTGAAACCTGTTTGACATTAGTAAGATCTGGAAGATATTTTTTTTCTTTTTCGAAAAAGGGAATTGTAGTGACGTTAATATAAAGGAATCACACACATACCAGGAACTTTGATAAAGGAAGGTGAATTTCCATGGCAGTATGTTATGCATTCGAAACAAATTTTAATAAAACACTCAAAATACTTAAAACAATCATTTAATAATTTCTTCTTTTATAAAGATAATTGCATGAAATATTTTTCCCGTGTGTCGAATATTTCAAAAAATCCTCACAATTTTACTTCAATATTTAAAATAGTAGTGAAATTTTGAAATTTGAAAAATTTCTACTTTTCTGTCTTTTTTCAACATACCGGGGACTAAAAAATTGCAACGAAAGAACTGAAAACTGAGTGAGTGATTTTTAAATTCGCACTGTTCACCTATTCGAGGGTTATTGGCGATGGACCTCGAAATTTTCAACCTAGGTCAAGTGACGAGGACGACACCTGAGCTTTCACCCATCTCTAATAATTAGAACACCACACCAACGCAAGAACAAATTTCGAAAAAGGGAGTTTTAATGACATAGTTAAAGAAATAACTCACATTGCGCACATAAGTGCTATCGGCCTGAGGGAAACACGAAATTTCCATGGGGATGAAGTTATTCACTCGGTAAAAGCCCGTGCAACGCCGGGCTAAGCGGAGAGGAAAGAAACAAAGAAATCAAAGTAATTTCGAAAAATAATATTGGAAGTGTTGAATTTGTGAAGAGAAGGGAAAATGTTAAGCGACAAAGCCATGACACGCACTCACGGGTCATGCACTCACATCGTACGCGTCAAAACCACACACAAAAGTGTTGGCGTCAGAAAGAAAGGAGGAAATTAACATGGGGATTAAGTTATACCCTCGGTATAACTTAATCCCCATGTTAATTTCACATATGCACATATGTATGCACTTGGTAAAAGCCCGCGCAACGCCGGCCCATGAAAGCTAGTTTGTTTATACATTCGGAAATAGAGAACCTAGCGAAAAGATATTTGATGTGGTCAAGGTCATGATTAGCAATAAAAAACAACCCGAGAAGAGCGCGGAGTGTGAACTATTAGTTTCAGATACCATTACAAATGCAGTTCTTCCAACACCCAATCTTACTATAGAAAGGCTGATTGAAACTAACCACATGGCTCAGTCAGATTTATGTCTTTCTCAAAGCAATAAAGAGATTCACGTTTTAATCGGAGCGGATCTTTACTGGCAGTTTCATACTGGTTGTATTAAAAGGATAAATAACAATCTATTTTGTGTTGAAACAGTATTTGGGTGGACATTAACGGGGAATAATAATTTTAGAAAAAATATGGATTCTATTGTAGAAAATTTGTGTTTTTGTGAACACCAATCAAATTGCAATTCGGAAAGTTATTCATTGGAAGATATTAATTCTCAAATGCGTAAAATTTGGGAAATTGACAATTTAGGTATAACTTACAACACAGAAACGGAATCATCTGAGGAAGAGACATTAAAACAATTTGAACAAAATATAAAATTTAAAAATGGTAGATACGAGGTTAAATTGCCTTTTAAGGATGAAGTAAATATGACTAGTAATTTTAATTTGGCAAAAAATAGATTAAAGGGTTTAGCATCACGATTTAGGAAAGATAATTTTTTGTATGAAAATTATATTAGAGTTTTAGATAGTCAGCTGACAGATGGAATTATAGAATCAGTAAATACTGAAAATTTAAATCAAAATCTTATTTATTATATGCCGCATCATCCCATAATCAGAAATGATAAAGAAACAAATTTAGAATTCAAATTTAGAATAGTATATGACGCTTCGTCAAAAGAGAAAAATTGTTTCTCGTTAAATGATAATTTAAAGGCAGGACCTAATCTAAATCCAAATCTATTGATTTTACTTTTAAAATTTAGAAAATTTAGAATAGGATTAGTTTCCGATGTGGAAAAGGCTTTCCTTCAAATAGTTTTAGCTGAAGAAGATAGGGATTGTCAAAGATTTCTTTGGTCAGATAATTTTCCTCCAAATAATTTAAAAATTTATAGAAACAAAACAGTTACTTTCGGTGTAAAATCTTCACCTTTTCTCTTAGCAGCAACCATAAAACACCACATAAAGAATTATGAAATATCGCATCCTTTAGCACACAAGGTTTTAAATGAATACTTATATGTAGATGATTTAATAACAGGAACAAATACAGTTAATGAAGCATTAGAGTTGTCTAAACATGCTAAATTAATCTTAAAAGATGCAAATATGAATCTTAGGAAATGGAAAACAAATTCTATAGAGTTAAGTGAAAATTGGGAAGAAAGTAAATTTGAAAAACAAACTCATAATGAAGCAATACCCATAAAAGTTTTAGGATTAATTTGGAACACTTTAACTGATGAATTTAAATTAGACTTGTCATCTCTTATTGATTCATTAAAAAATGTTAAAAATACTAAACGAAGTGTTTTGCGAATCTCATCTAAATTATTTGATCCTATAGAATATATAGCTGCATTCACGATTAGAATAAAAATTCTTCTTCGAGAAATTTGGGAAGGGGGATTTAATTGGGATGAAGAGTTAGGAAAAAATTTGAGAAATAAATGGAAAAAATGGCGTAAGGAGGTTCACTCATTGGTAGATCTATCCATTCCAAGGTATTATTTTAAAACATATGAAACTAATGAAGAATTTAATGAATATCAAATTGTAATATTTTGTGATGCTAGTGAAAGAGCTTATGGTGCTATTGCATATATTCGCTACAAAGGAAATTCAGATTTTCATGTGAACTTTGTTTCTTCGAAGGCACGTGTTGCTCCGCTAAAGAAATTGAGTTTACCAAGAATGGAGTTGCTTGCAACTTTAATAGGAGCTCGTTTACTAGAGACGTTGAGGAAAGTATTTAAGATAACCAATAATTACATACTGTTTTCAGATTCGACTGTAGCACTTAGTTGGATACGTGGCTATGCGAAACAGTGGAAACCGTTTGTTTCCAACCGGGTTCATGAAATTCAAGATTTAACAAACCCACAGAACTGGAGATTTGTGAAAGGAGAACAAAATCCTGCAGATATAGTTTCTAGGGGTTGCAGTGCAGAAGAATTGATGAAAAATTCAAGATTCTGGCATGGACTACATTGGCTGACATTATCTGAAGAAAATTGGCCGAAGAATGAAAGGTTATCTCAGGAGACTACTAATGAAGAAAGAAGAGTTAAAAATATATCAATCAATTATTCGAGTGAATTCCAGAATGAAGAACCAATTTTGGATATCAATGACTTCAGCTCCATATCAAAGATATTTCGAATTACGGCATGGATTCGAAGATTTATTAACAACCTGAAATTAAAGAAAGAAGATCGAATCAAAACTCCTTTATCAGCAGAAGAAATTGAAGAAGCAGAGGAAATTTGGATCAAGAAAGTACAAGCAGGAAAATTTGATATTGAGATCAATTGTTTGGAAGAAAACAAGAATTTACCAAAAGATTCGAAAATCCGAGATCTAAATCCATTTCTGAATGAAAAGGGTATTCTACGGATAAGTGGACGATTGCAGCAGTCAACATTAAGCTATCATGAAAAACATCCAATTTTGATTCCAGCGAAGAACAGATTTACAGAACTCCTGGTAAAAGATGCTCACGAGAAGGTGCTACATTCAGGTGTTGCAGATACTTTGATTCAAGTTCGTGAGAAGTATACTGGATACCAAAAGGAAGGCAAATAATTAAGTCTATCATTAGGAAGTGCTTTATTTGCAAAAAATTCAATTCCCGTCCAGGTATGCAGATTACAGCTCCTCTTCCAAGAGACAGAATAGAACAATCTCCACCATTTGATGTCACCGGACTGGATTTCGCCGGACCAATATTTGTCAAAAACTCAAAAGAAAAGTTTTACATACTACTTTGCACATGTGCTGTAACTAGATCACTCCACCTCGAATTAGTTACAAGTTTGACTACGGAAGCATTTCTGCTAGCCTTTCGTAGATTTATTTCGAGAAGAGGACTTTGTACCGTTATCTATTCGGATAATGCGAGGACATTTAAGAGAGCAGAAATTGAACTGAGACGATTGTGGACTATTATAAACCATCCTGATGTGAAGGAATTCTGCGCATCAAAATGTGTAAAATGGAAATATATCATCGAAAGAGGTGCATGGTGGGGCGGATTTTACGAAAGAATCGTCCGATCCGTAAAAACAATTTTAAGAAAAGTTATTGGCAAATCATCTTTAACTAGCGAAGAACTAGAGACTGTTTTATGTGAAATTGAAGCAGTATTAAATTCGCGTCCCATCACATATATCGATTCAGATTCTACTGGAAACTTTCCATTAACTCCATCACATTTCTTGTTAGGGAGAAGATTAACTAGTTTACTAGCAGTGAAACTTTCTTCTATAGACTGTGTTGTGGATAAAAAGGTACTTATTAAACGATTCAACTACCGCGAAAGACTGTTGAATAACTTTTGGAGACAATGGAGAAAGGACTATCTTTTAAATTTGAAATCGGTACATTTTGTGAATCCAACGCGAGAGACTGAATTCAAAATCGATGATATTGTATTGATACATGATGATCGATTACCGAGAAGCCTATGGAAGTTGGGTAAGGTAGTAGAAATCTTTATAGATCGTGATAAAAGAATTAGAGCTTGTGCACTAAAAACTGAAAATTCAATTATAAAACGTCCTGTGCAACTTTTACATAATTTAGAAATACCTAACTAAATATTATTAATTCAAAATTTGAACTTTAAGTGCATTTCATTATTTGAACTTTAAGTGCATTTCATTATTTGGAACTTTAAGTGCATTTATTTGAATTTATTATTATTTTTATTTTATTGATTTATTTGAAATTGTTGTATTCAAATTTAAGCTTTCAGAAATTTATTATCTGTTGTTTAACTTTAAATTCAGTATAATTGTGAAATTTAATTGCTATTTAAAATTTTCCTCCTATGATTTCACATAATTTAATGGATATTATGAATGTTATTAATGTATGAATATTGTATGTTTTATTATTCTAAGGGGAAATTCTGAAGTGTTAACATTTAAATTTAGCATAATGAAAGTAACAATATTAGTTATTAAAGTTATGAACTGTTCGTTCATAAGGGGGAATGTGTTGTAGATTAAATATTAAATGTATAGATGGCGCTACAAGTCCATGTGAGTGATGTATACGCGTTTTGGCTTGTAGAGTCAGAATCATGTAATGTTCTTTGTGTTGTGTACGTGTCTTCCGTGTTGTCTGCAAATAAACAAAATGAACAAAAGATGAAGGAATTATTGATATTAGATATTAGAATTAGATATTAGAATTATAATAACTACCTGACCATGGAGTATATATACTAAGGAAATATAAAAAGGGCCCCACATATGGGAGGTCTTTGGGAGGCCGGCATAAAGACAGTGAAATATCACCTTAAACGAGCATTGGGAAGATCCCGACTCACATACGAAGAGTTTGAAACAGTGATTATCCAGGTGGAAGGAATCTTAAATTCCAGACCCCTTACACCAATATCCAATGATTTTGATAACTTTGAGGTATTAACTCCTGCCCATTTCTTGATTGGTAGATCAATTAATTCTATTCTTGAGCCCATAGTAATTAATATTAATGACAATAGATTAAGCCGTTGGCAGAAAACAACAAAGGTAATTCAGGTAGTTTGGAAAACATGGAGTACCGATTATCTGAATACTCTCCAACAGAGAACCAAGTGGATGATCGAGAAGGACAATATAATACAATGTGTGTGGGACAATGGTAATTGCAAAGGAGGATTTTGCACCAGTTTTCAACTGGCTTTTAGGGCGCGTCGTTGAGGTCTATCATGGTTCTGATGGTAAAGTGAGAACAGTCAGAATTAAAACAAAAACAGGAGAATTTAAGAGGCCCATAACTAAGATTTGTATTCTACCTATAGATGTAAATAGTTAAGTCAATTTCCATTTAAGAAATTATGTGTTTTTCATTAGATTGTGCTTTGTAATTTTAACTTGGTTTTTTTTTATACTGAAAATGTATTGTACTTTATATATATAATAGTTTTGAAAACAATTGTTTAACCTGAAACTATTGTGAATTGTGAAACTGTATTTCTATTATTGATTATTAATATTGCAAGGCCGGGGGGTATGTTCGAGCATGCGCAGTGGGCGCCGCCTGGCGGTGATTAAGTGTATTAAGAAAACGAGCGTTGAGTTTCTCAGTGAGAGTGTGAGCGAGAATTACGGTGCCCATCGCAGTGTTCCGACATACGCCCCGAGCAACAGAGAAAGAAGAGAAATAAAGATGTTTGTCACCAACGCAGTCTAATTACTGAGTGAGTGAGAGAGAGAAACACATAGGGACCACTACCCAACAAAATCTCAGCTAGCCAAGTCTAGCAACATAATCCCAGGGTTAAGCTTTGCGCAAGCACTTAAAAATAATGATTCCACCTCCAAGCATCGCCACTGTATCTCCAAAGCACAGCACAGGAGAAAATTCCCAATAAAAATGTAGGATTTGCAACCCAGGAATCTCGGTGGTTTTTTCAAATCCCGGGATTCAATTTTTGTCTGAATTATATTTTGAAACTTTTTTTCAAAGTATTGTGTGAATCTGGTATTACATTTAATGTATCTTATTTACTTTTTTTGTATTGTATATGTTTAATATGTTTTTTGTATTGTATATGTTTAACCTTGAAGGTTTCGAGGTGGGTATGTATAATAAACCGCGAAATTTGATATGTTTTCTCTTATTTTCTTCTGTAACTTTCTCCTCATCGTGAGTGGGATCAGAAAACGGACATTTCTCCCACCCTCAGGATGTCCAATGTTAGCTAACTTGGACAGAGGCAATTAGAATTTTTAAAAGATATCTATTAGGGTTTCAGCCCTGGAGTTCCGAAACCCCGGGAGAGAGAGAGAGAGAGAGAGATCCCAGTGTTTTTTAAAATAACTAATTCCGGGATTTAATTTTTGTCTGAATTATATTTAAAACATTTTTTCTCATAAAAATTTTCTAAGAATTTAATTCTTCAAAAATTTATATTTTGTTTATATGAAATATGTACGCAGAATGTTTTTGTGCAATTATAAGTGCTATAGGTAAAAAAAAAATATATGATCTGCTCTCACATTTCTCATATGGAAGAACGTCGCACACAGATCTAAGTGGCTCACTGCAATGCTTACACAATAATATAAGCAAAATCTCAAGAATAGATTTTGTCACTGTTCCTTTTTCAATTAAATGCCTGTTGGAGACTTACTTGGAAGACTTGAGACACTTCAAATCCCATTACATTACTAACAGCTCATGCAACTGGATCTTCAATTTCAAATGAGGTAACACTTGAAATTGATTCAAATTATGATTCAATAACTGGATCCATTCATGTGTCCAAAAACCATTAAGTGTAGCTGAAGAACTAAATAAAGTTATCAAAGAGGTGTATGCATCAATGTAGTCTGTTAGATTTGAGACACTCTCATTAAAAATTTATAAAAAAATGTCTCTTTTATGAAAATGGAGGGAGAAGTGGTGACTACCTAAAAAGAACATACTCCTAATTAATGACGATAATACCTACTAGTAAATAATCCAAACGTGCATTTTCTTGGGCAGGACAATTAGTAACAAAAATAAAACGCCGTTTCAACGATGAAGCGCTGGAGGAGCTGTGTCTTTATAAGCTTATTTGCAGAAACACAAAAAATGAAGAAATGCTTTTTTTAAAAATTCCATTTTGTACAATTTTTATTTGTTTTTTATGATGAATTAATTTTTTATTTGTTTCATTTAAATAATTAATTTAATCAATTTTTAATTATATTTTCAGTTTTATTATGCAATTTCAACTATACTAATATGTAAGTATTTTTATTAAATAGTCCAATCCTAATCCCAGGATTTGGATAGTATAATCCCGAAATCCCGGGATTGAAAATATGACACGGGATTGCAAACCCTATAAAAATGAGCCCAGAAAAATCTAAGATTCTCAAACCACCCCAACTTCAGATTTTGACTTCGTAGCAGCTCTCGTAGAACTGCAATATATTTTTTCTAAATTTCCAAAGCTCTTCAATGCTCTCCATGTCTCATCGCAGGGGAGTAATCACACAGACAAATTAAACTTAATCATCAGAGGCGTAGGTACAACCGCCACTGCCCCAGTTATACTGATTTCCTCACATTTCACTAAATACCTCTTTGCCCATCTTAAAAGCTAAGTTCGCATCTTTCCACGAGCCTTTGTGGTCCAACTGTTAGAGCATCTGCGTTATAATGATTTCACCCGGGAAGAAGACGGAAACTGTAGAAGTCACTACTGCTGTGATTGAAAGAGCCTTCAATTCCATCTACACTTCAAGTGGTCGATCAGTGTCACGCGAGTTCTGAAAACGCTTACAATCTGAAAAATCTAAAATTGAATTTGAAAAAATTAAGCTAGAACAATTAAAAAAGGAGCTAGAGCTAATTAATGCTAGATGTAAATTGGCCCCAGTTCAAAGTAAAAGTGAAGATATCGAATTTCTCCCTTCTGACTTTGAAAACTTAATCAAGGTATCCATCTACGTTGAAAACGTCATTTTCGGTCAAAAATCACGTTTTCTTTTTACACTCGCTTCCAAAAGTTAAGCACGGAGAGGAAAATGCTAATTTCCGGAAGCCAATCAGAATTGAAGAGGATGCAATTTGCTGCAGAGGTAGATGGAAGTATGCAAATATGTTAGGTAACAACCAATCGTGCTTTCATGTCAAGAAATAGGAAAAAAGGGCCGTCATAAGAAGCCAGCTTTATGAAGGGTTACAGAAAGTGATTGTAAGTGCTGATAGAAGGTGTTTAAAACTTTCGTACAATTTGTTTTCAAGACATACGTGTTTCTATGACTTCCAGAAAACGAATGGAAGATTCTGAGCTCTGGCGTGTTGTGGGGCGCATTGAAGCAGGAAAGTCGATTACAGATGTTTTTCTTTTCTTCGGCGTTCATCATTCTGTAATTTCACATTTATGGAAACAATTCCAAACCACACAGACAGTTGTCCGAAGGCCCGTAGTAGGTCACCCAAGGGTTAGAAAATTAGGGGTTTACCCAAATCTGAAAAACATGGCAAAGGGTCTATGAGATAACAAAGTTTGTGAATCTCTGATTTATATCTTCGATATCCAGCCGAATAGCTTCCAAATTTTCGGACGTTTTGATTTCACAATAATTCTCAGCTGTTTTATGCTGATCTGGAATTTCTCAATTTTTTCAGCTTTACTTCGATTTCAGTGACACTAGTATCCTTTGACACTGTTTTTTCCGAGGTATAATCCAGTCATATTAGTCAAAAATTCGGAATGAGAGATAATAAGCTGAAAATTTGTACAGACCTTTATTTTGTCACTCTAAATGTTGTCTCAAAAGTCTCATAAAATCTCGTGTCCGCGTCTTAAGATATTCAAGGTCAAAGGTCAAAAAACTCGTTTTTTTTTGCAAAATCTCGTTTCCTACGGCTTTAATGCTATTAAAATTTATTATAAATATTGTAGAGAATAAAGTTTTCTGTAACTTTAATTGAAACATTTTTTAATACATCAAACCGTTTTCGAGATACGTGCAACGCTTAGCTATCCGCAGCATAACGCAAGGTCAACCGTTAGTCACATGATATAATACGCCGTATAAAGTCTATAAACCTTAAATATATATATAGTTAAAAATATGTGAAATTTTTTAATTAATTATTACATTTATTAATAGTTTTCATTAATCAAGTAAATTTTTTAATATCCCTCATCTGTTCGTAGAATATTTCCTCATTTCCTGGTAGAATGGCTTTCTTGAACTGCTCACTAAATATAATAAGGATTTTACTACTTCTCAGGTTATGTTTCTTCCTTTTATTGACCCTTCTGCCAGTAACGGAGACACAATTTATACTACTTTACATTGTGCTGCTAATATTGCCAAGTTACTTGGCCAAAAAACGTGTTTAATTACTTTTGATCAAACTCTCTACTCTAAAGCTCGTGAAATACACTCATGTCCATAAATTAAGGATAATGAAGTTCAGGCAAAGAAAGAAACAGAAGCAAAACAAATTTGACTTATTTGTAAAGTCTATTTATTAAACAAAAGATTAAGAGCAAAAAAGATGCTATATGTTTGACATAATTAATAAAAATTGCGATTTTTACTCCCTGGAGCAAATTTCAAAAAAGAACCTATGTGCAAAAAACAGTGTAACATGGTTAGTATGATGGTAAATACGGAGTATGTCTCCCGGACGATGCAATACAGGCCTTACAACGCCTACGCAGGCTGAGTACCAAATTATCAATCTGATCTTGGGGAATATTACACCACTCCATCAAGCAATGCCCTCCGAAGTTCCGGTAGACAGGTGGGAGGGAGCTGACGGGCTGCAATTTGTCGACCAAGCATATCCCACACATGCTGTATTGGATTCAAGTCCGGTGAGTATGCTGGCCAATCCATACGGGTGATATCCTCCGATTTAAGGCATTCGTCTACAATGTTTGCACGGTGAGGACGGGCGTTGTCATCCATAAACAGAAATTCAGCACCCATGGCGCCCCGAAACAAACGTACATGTTTCGTTCCAGAATGACATCCCGATAGATGTGGCCTGTCATCGTTACACTCTGAACATGCAGGTCAGTTCTGGAACCAAAAATAATTCCTCCCCAAACGAGCCATCCTTCACCACCGTAACGGTGTCGTTAAATGGTGTTCTCTTGGTGGTAACGGGTACCTGGCGCTCTCCATATGAAAGTCCGGCGAGAATCAGACTGCAAACTAAACCTGGACTCGTCTGAAAACATCACACAAGACCACTGTTGTGGTGTCCACAATGCATGCTCTCTACCTCAGGTTAATCGCAGGCGACAGTGAGTTGCGGTAAGGGGAACACATCTGACAGGCCTACGAGCATATAGACCAATGTGCCCTAAGCATCTGTACACGGAATGCCTTGAAACTGTCGTACCGGTAGCTGAAGAGAGCTGACGAGATAGGTCTGATGCTGTGCTCCGTCTGTTTCTTTTGGCAGTAACTGCCAAATACCGGTCCTCATTCGGCGTTGTAACTCGGTGGCGACCTGTGCTGTAATATCTACTCACATTACCATCATCTTGGAATCGTTGCCAAAGCCTGTAGATGACACTCTGGGCGATTCCAAGTTCCTCGGATACTTCCAGCTGGTACGTCCACATTCCAGTCGTCCGATAATTCTACCACATAAAAAATCCTCCAAATGCTTCCTTTGTGCCATAACTATGCGGTTATTGCACTGAAAGGCTTTTAAGCGCTTGTGAACAATTTTACTTCTTTGCCACCATTCCTTATATACTCCTCTCTTACACTCTCGTCATTGTGACGTACTATCCGCGCCATCTGGTGGTTTCCTGTAATTTACATATTCTTCTTCAAGATATGTGTGATAATTCTACAGGTGAAATTTTTATTTTAGAGTTCAATTTCTGTGTGATTCTGAATTATCCTTAATTTATGGACATGAGTGTAGTTGCTGCATCAGATGCTAACTCAGAATTTTGTAAGATAGTTGTTCAATTAGGAGGATTTCACACACACATATGCTCATGTCCTTTTTTGGATCCATAGAATATATAATGGATGGAAGTGGACTCACACACAAAGAAGCTCTAGGTAAAATATATACTAAAAAAATTCAGTCAATAAAATGTTGAATGGTCACGCTTATTCAAGAAGTATCAGAGGTCATATATATATATATATATATATATACATTATTACGACTTGTATTATCAATGATGATCTTCGAAGACATGAAGATTGAAGATTGTGTGTTAAATGAGTTAACTGAACAAATCAATGCCGAAATGTTTCCTATGAAGGTGTTGAAGAGTGTGTAGGTAACTCAAACTTATTTATTGATCCATTTCAGAATAAACTGAATGAATTAAAAGCTCGATGTCCTACAGCACAGTTATGGGTACAATATTTCGAAATGGTTTCAATAGCACGACTTCATTCTCTCTGAAAGACTGGGACTTTCAAAGAACATCTTAATGCTGTATAAAGAATGCTGCTGTATTTTCATGCTAGTTGTCATTTTTTGTATGCGACGTCTGCGTATTTATATCTTCAAGATATAATCGATTTGTAAAATACAATGGATTGACAGACTTTTAAGAACTCTAAAAATGGATTCTTCACCTTGAAATGAACAGAAAAATTTAATTCTGGTACATGGACAGATATGGTTATTGAACAAAGTCTAATGATATCTATACAGACAGAAGGGGGAGTATCTCGCGGTTGAAGTACGCAAGAAAGTGTTTTATGTAAATGGGCGTTTGCTATGCACGCTACAAATACAATTTGCGAGGAGATGGTGAAATCTTATACCATTTCTTTAAACTCTACTGAATAACCCGTTAATGCTAAGGATTCAAAAGAGATAATACTGATGTAAGTAAACTAGTTGAATGGATTGCACTTCATAATCCCTTTCTAAATACGCAACAATTGGTATCTTTAGTTTCTGTAATTGTTGGAAATGATCAAATTAATTGGCACAAAGCCTATGAAATCGGATTAGAATCAATGATAAAGATAACTGGTTTAAAATTTAATAAAATAAAGTTAAAATGATCCGATAAGGTTTTACCGCTTTCGATTGTCAACAAATCTGTCAAAATTAACGATTGTAGAGTTTCAATTGATCTATTGCTACTTTTCCGAAGGATAACTGAAAGCAATCAGTTTGAATGTAATGTTCAAGAATATCTCCAATATGAACTAAGTCCATATCCATCTCCTTTATTTGATAATTATGATATGTGAAAAACCACGAAAGCGACATCATATGACAATATGACTCCTGTCGATTTCGACTTCGATGAAAATAATGTAACATACAATATCGATGGTGGGCTTCTTCTGCATCGCGTAGTATGGAGTAAAGACGATACTTTTAGATAAATACGTAAAATATTTACAAAAATATTATGATTCTAAAATTGTAGTTGTATTTGATGGATTTTTGGACCATAGTAAAAGCATAAAAGCAATCGGACAGCTAAGAACTGCTGCTTTATCAAAATCGAATGAAGTTTGTTTCAACGAAACACTGATAGTATCAATTAGCTAAGAGAAATTTTTGTCGAATCGATGCAAAAAATTTTTTTTATTAACATGTTGATTGGAAAATTAGAATTTGTTGATATCACGACAAAACAGGCCAGAGAGATGATGCAGATGTTCTTATTATAGTAACAGCTATTGAAGAATCGGAACATCACAGGATTGCCGTCATAGTACAAGGGGTGATCAAATGAAAAGGTACGAAACGACATAAAAATGAAACAGTTAAATATTTGCATATTCCGCCAAGGGAGAATGTAGCGAGACATCTCGGGATGCCATTGGAGACTCTGACTGGGATCGGATCATGCGCGGGTGCCCGCATGCGCAGGAGAGAGCAAAGGCTCTTATAAAAAGCGGCGTCCAAATGATGCGAGCACAGAATTACTCGAGCACAGAAAAAGCATTAACTCCGATGTGTACTGTGAGACACTCCGACGCCTACGCAGGTCCATCAAGAACAAAAGACCGAGGCTGCTCACGGAGGGTGGGGTTCTGCTCTATGATAACGCGCGTCCACACGTCTCCAGAGTCACACAAATGGAACTGGACAAGTTCCAATGGGAGACGTTGGACCATCCGTCCTACAGTCCAGACATGTCACCCTGCGATTTCCATGTGTTTGGTCCACTGAAGAAACACCTGAAAGGAAAGCGCTTCAACTCGGACGACGTACTCAAGGACACTGTGAAGGACTGGGTCTCGTCACAGCCACAGGAATTCTGGGAACAAGGAATCCTGCGGCTTGTTCATCAGTGGGATCGTTGTGCTCAGGCCTATGGTGTATATTTTGAATAAAGTCTATATTTGTACCCACCGTGTCGTTTCGTACCTTTTCATTTGATCACCCCTTGTAGAAGATATTGATTTGCTCGTCAATTTGATTGGACGTATTCATGCAACATTAGGAAGAAGCGTCCTTTAAAAAAGTTGGCAAATGGAATGTTAAAATTCAAAAATACTCTTCCAAAAGTTTTGATGAATATCCTCATTGTAAAAAGCACATTTTATTTCTGCACGCATTTAATGGCTATGACACAAAATCTGCATTTTTTAAAAAATAGAAAAAACTTTCAATAGAATATTAGAGAATGTTCCGTATTTGGATCAACTTGCTCAAGTATTCCAAAAAGAAAACTGTCCTCTACAAACATTACATGAAAATAGAGTACGAGTCTTGTTGCGATATATAATGCTTCAAAATCTGAGAACAGTATTGATAATCTTCGTTAAACTCAATTAATCAAGTCAACAAAGCTCAATAAACCCGTGCAGTTATCCAATCTTCCACCAACAAGTACAGAGGCTCATCAGCACATCAGCAGTGTATATTATCAAGTTCAGATTTGGTTAGGGAATGATTTAGAACCCCAGGGATGTGGTTGGATTCTGCGGAATGAATTCTTTGAATCGATTACGACAGTATTACCGCATACTCCAGATGAATGAATACAATATTTTTCATCTGCAAAAAGGGTCGTGGTTCACGCTGTGGATGTAGAAAATTGGGGTTGAAATGTTCTTCAGCTTGTGGCCAGTATAATGGGCAAGCTTGCATCTATGTTTCACGATATGAGAGCGATCTCGATGAAGATTGTACTGTTGATCCCGAAATCCTTCTAGATTTGGAGACAAATACCCTTCACAACGAAAATGGTGAGAATGAATTGGAAATTTTCAAGTGACCGGAAGATAATGAAGAAGAGGAAGAAAGAAAAATAACACATTCTGTTCGTCTTATTATTAAAATTTTTGTGAAACTTCTACACTAATCCTAATTTTAATTGTAATAATTATATAAAACGATATTTCTCTCTAAATAAAAATATAGCTAAAATTACTTGCTTTATTTTTTTCACTACTTTTTATGTGATTAGTATATATAATATTAGAATATAATTAAAAAATATACCTTAAGCATATATCTGTCAACAACTTTTGAACTACGCGAACATGTAAGTGTTATAAAAGAAATAGTACTTGCTGAATGAAAACTATTAATAAATGTAATGTAATAATTTAAAAAAATGCCAAATGATTGTAACTATATGTATATTTTTAATGTTTATAGACTTAATATGGCGTATTATATCATGTGACTAACGGTTGGCCTTGCATTATGCTGTAGATAGTTAAGCGCTGCGCGTTCAGCGCCCTCTATCTCAAAAACGGTTTGATGTATAAAAAAATGTTCAATTAAAGTTATAGAAAACTTTATTCTCTACAATATTTATAATAAATGTAAATAACATAAAAGCCATAGGAAACGAGATTTGTGCAAAAAACCGTTTTTCTTGACCTTTGACCTTGAATATCTTAAGACGCGGACACGAGATTTTATGACTTTTGAGACAACATTTAGAGTAACAAAATAAAGGTCTATACAAATTTTCAGCTTATTATCTCTCATTCCGCAGTGAAATTCTAATATGACTGGACTAGTAACGGTCTCAACCTAGTTCAAGTTCCTTTAATCGAACCTTTTAGTAGATTCAATTTCTCTTCAGTAACGTTGCTATCATTTTTGTTTTCAGACTTTTCATCCATTTTTGTGGCTTCTTAGGACCAATATTTCGTCAAATTATTGTTTGTGGATTGTGATCTGTGTAGATAAAAAATCAATCTTTCGCAACCCTAAGTCTATTTTATTCGTGCACCCGCTTTTGTTGGGGCACAGTTTTCAATTTTACAAATTTTTATAGATAGCGCTGCAGTGTGTAGATGACGTAACATTACTATTATATTATATTATACAATTATTATTATTAGTACATGTAACTTTTTATTATATTATATTGATATTCATTGTTTTTGATTGATCTTTGTTATTCTCAATCTCTTCCTGTGTTCTTCATTTGAAATGCATTTCAATGCATCTCAAAACCATACTTAAAAATTAACTTCCTGCCAATTTGTTACCGCTAGGCCGCCATCTTGGATTCCATTCCAGCGTCAAAAAGCGCTGCTTGACGCCTTGCTCCATGATATCAAACTAGTTCCATTTCCGATTAAATGGTGCGCAATATAATTCGCTAATATAGTTTTGAAAACTCTTGAAAAAATGTGTGTAGTTTCTAATTATGGATATTTATTGTGTTGCTGCTAATTGTAGAATTTCCAAAAAGTAAAAACACAAACAAAAAATTTATCCTCGATATTACGAATAACCCCGAATTCACGAAAAAAATGTTCAGTCCCGACGAATTCGTTAAATCGGTGCCCTACTGTGTATACATATACTTCTTATTTACCGTCGGACAGTATATATAAGAGCTGTACTAGATCAGCAATGTTTATAATACTGCAGCATTCATATGTATTATAAATTCTAATATCTGGTTTATATTACAATTTCTGTTTTTGTATGCTTCAGCTAGTGTTATAATAATGAATCAAGTCTCTATAATAGAGAATATTAACTATATATATATGTGTGTGAAATATATTTGTCCTCGAAAAATTTTCATTTGATTAGAGGTGACTAAGTGGTCGTGGCCGAAAAATTAAAGAGGCTTGTTCGTGATCCCATCATTTATTAGAGCATGCTGTACCATAAATAAAATAATCAGATTTGGATAGATGGAACTTAGCTTTCATGACTTAGAAGTGAGGTTACAAGATAGGCATGATTGTTGTTTAAACATTGTCTCATCAAGGTGTTGCCAAAATTGAAAAACAAAATTAAATGATGCCAGATTACATAAGAATAATATAACGTTTTTTTACCCCCCCCCCCTCCTTAATTTTAATCTGGTTATTCCAGTCCCGGATATAGTCCTTCAAGTATGCAGGAGGTTGTTTGTGACAAACTTTACGCAATGCTAATGTGTTCATGATCTGTTCAGTCGAATCTTCTTAAGTGATGACTGAGTCTAAGTTTATTGGCTGCAGATCTGGATCAACTTGAATATTTTTCTCTGCACCCTTGTTGCCTTCAAGTCTGGTAGTTTCCCCTCTTGGAGAGCAAAGTGCCTTATAGAAGCAGTTGTTTCCCTTCCATCGCCAAGTTTTACATGTGCATAGTCAGGGTTAGCTTCAATTAATTCTACTTCTTGGACATTTGGCTCATATTTGCTAACATGCACCTGATTTTTCAGTAGAACTACACCAGGTTCTGTAAGCTAAGTAGGTATGGAACAGCGGTTATGGGATCTTCGAGAGTGAGAAAACATTCGTTCATGGGGAGTGACATTTGTTGCTGTACAAAACAAGGAGCGAATGGAATGCAGAGCTGCCTGGATAACTACTTTCTATTGTTCATATTATTAGATCTTAAAGCAAGTTTCTGCAACAAATTCGTTTTTTCCTTTATCTTTAACTAATGTTAGCATGAGCAATAATAAATTATATCTGCTTTTCTTTATTATATGTCCATTACTCATCCGCAATAGGGAAACAATTTTTTTCCCGAGAGATTTTAGCTATTTATGTTCAATTAATTTACAAAACAACTTTGAAATTGTTTATTTTTCACTTTAACGGTCTATCATGAGATTCATGGAATAATTAAATAAAGAATGTAATTTTTTTTTATCTACATTGCTGTTTGTAAAAAATGCAACACCATGAACGAATAATCAGAAAAAAATGAGCTTTGCAGAAAATATCAGTTCTAGGATGTTACGTAAAATAGTAAAGTTTCATAGCCACCGCGCATGCGTGGCGTGCGCAGCACCCTCTGAACTGATGCTGAAAGCATATAAATAGAGGGCTGTAGTGGGAAGTTGAAAATAGTTAAGGATTATTTGTTAGTGAGACGAAAGTTTAGTGAGACCTAAGTATGTCTTTACGACGAAATAAGGAGAAATTCCAACAAATTACGAAATTTGAACGTTGGAGGATTATTGGCCTTCGAGAAGAAGGATTTTCCTATCGTGCAATAGGAGCTCGTGCGTAGTGGAACAGTTCCCCAGTGATGCGAGTTTGGAAGCAGTGGACCGCCTAACACCGAAAAACTGGCAGTGGACGACGGAAGGTGACGTCAGCGCGCGACGATCGACACCTGCTCCGCATGGCGGTGAATGACCGTACAGCTTCCTCCAGGCAGTTGGCGCACGTTGGTCTACTGCTACAGGTTTTCTAATGTCGGCTTCGTCAACGTCTGCTGCACCGTGAATCGCATGCAAGGGTTCCTTTATACAGGATCCCGCTCACGGTAAACCATCGATGGCTGCGTCCGCAATGGGCTCATGAGCCCAGAGCCTGGCAAGCTAATTGGCACGAAGTTGTCTTTTCAGATTAATCACTCCTCAATTTGTGGGACCATGATGGCCGCATTCGTGTTAGACGCTATGCCGGTGAACGCTACTTTCCAGAGTGCCATATTGAACGACATTGGTCCGTATTGTGTCTTTATCGTCTTTGGCGACGGATCTCTCACCAAATTAGCAACCCTTGTATTCTCTCGAAGAGAGACTATAAAAGGCATTACGCACTTTCGTAATAAAGCTTTTTAGACGAAAAGTCCGCTTTTTTCTTTGGACCAGCCAATACGCTCTCAAATATTGGTTCTTTTCGAGCCTAAGGTACTTTTTTGATGAACAACTAGTTCACCCGCAGTTTCTTTGGGCTGTGGATTTTGCGGTTTATCATTCAGGCAGTATCATGACATCTAGCGAAACTGGAATTACTATGCTAAACTGCACACACACACACACACACACACACACAACACACACACACACCACACACACACACACACACACCACACACACACACACACACACACACACCACACACACACACACACACACACACACACACACACACACACACACACCACACACACCACACCACACACACACACACACACCACACACACCACACACACACACCACACACACACACACACCACACACACACACACAAACGCGGTAATATCAAATGCCAGCTTACGAAAATGGCAAACGCTTTACAAAAACAAATGGACCTATCGATACCTGAACTTCAAGCTAAACTGAATGCAGTGTTAAACAGGATAAATTCGAACTATTAAAGAACGACTATTACAAGATCACAAATTAAACTGAAGCCGAGCCATTTCTGAACTCATTGGAGGATGATCTGCAAGGTTTTGAAGTATGTCTGAAACGTCTATTAATAAATTTAAATACGATGCAGAACCTTTGCCAATGCTCAACAATAGTCAGCCTAAAGGCTCCCAAATATGAAACTACCTAAAATTCCTTTCCAACTTTTACCGCTAAATTTGAGGAATGGGGTTTATTCCAAACTCAATTTTATGATCTCCTCAATGAAAATTCTCAGTATTCTGATAGTGAAAAACTACATTATTTGCGCGGTGCTCTGAGGGGATAGTTGAAACTTCTTATATGAGGACTTTTATTCACTTTTGAAAGCTTTTGGACAAAGGTATGAAAATAAAAGAGTTAGTGTGTGTTGACTGTCATATCAAAAATATTCTCAATGTGTAGGCAATTAAACGCGAGTCCTCTGGAGATTTGCGCATCCTATTTCATTATTCAGTAGAGCGTCGTGTATCCGAACGTTTATTATCCGAAGCGCCAAATATCGAACCAGTTCTTTTTGTCAACTGCATGTACTGTTTATGAATATGTTTTTGAACAGTGCGATACTCAACAGTTGTTTCACGTGAGGCCAAAAATGATGGGAAAACCCAAGGAGAAGGATATTTGGGGAATTTCAGTTGTGTGATTTGGTAAACATCTGCGCGGAATATTAGGTCAATTTGTTCCCAAGTGAGGGGGTGTATACGTGCTCTTTTTCGAGTTGGGAACTGCTATGACCTCGAATTCAAAACGGAAGCGCAACGTCTTGAACATGGAAACAAAACTTGAAATATTGAACCATTTCGCGAAGGGAGAAAGTGGAGCGATGCAGAAGACTGTGGATTTCAAATGCTAAATGGTGACGTGATTGTGACTTCCGTGCAAGAAGAATCCGACCCTGTCGACGATGAAACGGATGAAGACGAAGACAACAAAAACAACAAAATTAGCAAGGATCCATCAAATGCTGACGCGTTTCTGCGTTAAAGACAGCTATGGAGTGGTACGAACAACAGAGTGCTGTTCTACTCAACTACTGCTGCTCAAGAGAATCAGACACCTTTCACCGAAAAACGAACGAAGGTGTACAATGGTACAGCGAAAAATGATTATTTTCCACACAATAAAGGTAAAATTACGACATTTTGCACCTATTTTGCTTTTTCTTCAAGCACGTTTCCCGTATGTGATCCGTGTAGGGGAACGATGCACGTTAAATCTGTCGAGAGCTCAAACGTCCTCCCGTTGGTATGGTGTGGTAGTTAGGAGAGGGGTTGCCAGCTCAGGTGTCGTCTGCGTCACTTGACCATGGTTCAAAATTATGCGGACCGTCCCCAAAAAAGTCCTCGTGTAGCTGAACAGTGGGACGTTAATATTCACTCACTCACTCACCCGCATATGATGATTTTCAATATTCGTATAGTGTCCGGTCGCATTCGGGTTTCAGTTATCCGAACAATTGCGTATCCGAGCAATGTATGGTCCCAATTGATTCGGATAAACGATGCTCTACTGTATTAAGAAAAATCTTTGATCATTAAAAATCTTAGACTTCGAAAGAGATAAATTATCAAACGCGTTATTATTACATGAATGCCATAAATTTAAAGCAATGAATTTATCGGACAGAGCTGAATGGGTTAAAAAACTTCGAGTTTGTACAAATTGTTTACGTGAATTTCATGCTGTGTCAAAGTGCAATTCTAAAAATCTTTGTTTTGTCTGAAAGCAGAAGCATCATACTTGACTTCATAAATACGCAACGCCATCAACTAACTACAAGGCTGACCTTGAAACATTGGGTCCTGACTTGTACTCTGCACTAGTCGTAAACCATTCGGAACCAGATGCTTCTTCGGAGAATACTCGTGTTTCATTCCATACTAATGGAAATAACAGTATTTTGATTAATACTGCAATAGTTTATGTGAAAGATTCTGAAGGAATCACAATCTTTGCGTGCTATTTTAGACTGCGCTTCAGAATCAAATTTTATTAGCTCAAGATAAGCAGAGAGAGAGAGAGAAGCTTTGGGATTACAAAAAAGAAAAAATAAACTTTCCGATCAGTGGTTTGAATGATGCACTATTTATATAAGAAAAAAGATTTCCGCTCAAATCTCAAACGCTAGGAATGATTCGCAATAGGGAATTGACATTGCTTGTGCAAAAGATAAGTCACGTCCTTCTAAGAGAATTAATATTACGCATTTAAATATTCCTAGTAATATATATACACCTGGCTGATCCAGCGTTTTCTATTCCTCAAAGGGTAGATTTGTTGTTAGGTGCAGAATTTTTCTTTGCGTTTTTGGAAAGGGATAAAATTAGGATTGGGAATAACTTATTTCTGCAATCTAGCTGTTTTGGGTAAAACTTCAGACACTAATTTACGTATTTTGACAAAGCATTGCTTTTTGGCTAAAAACTGAAGCTCTAAACAAAATTCTTGCTAATTTCTGGGAAACAGAAGATGTCGAATCTCAGGAAATTTGCAATAGTGATGAATTAAACTACTGTAACGAGCATTTCGCGAAAACGCATACAAGAAAAGCAGATGGCAGATATGTTGCTTCTATGCAATTGAAACCAGAATTGCCGGAAATCATTTTGGGAAATTATAAGATGATTGGATCAGCTATGGACACGCTTTGAGCGTGATCCTACTATGAAGGCGCTTTACTCAGATTTTCTAAATGAATATGAATCTTTGCATCACATGAAGGAAGTGAAAGAAGATTCCAAGTCAGAGACAGGATATTATCTTCCTGATCACGGCATTTTACGACCGGACAACATGACAACTAAACTGCTTGTCGTATTCAATGCTAGCGCTAAAACCAATAGTGGTTATTCCTTAAATGATTTATTGTACAAGGAAGGTGTGCTACAAGAAGACCTGTTTTCAGTTCTTATTAGATTCCGCAAACACATTTACGCCTTCACCGCGGACATAAAGCAGATGTTTAAAATCATTGAGTTAAATAAAACTCAGACTAGGCTCAAAAAATCTTGTGGGAAAGTAGTAAAACATCTCCTACTAAAGTATATGAATTACGAACTGTCACACATACGGCACAGCAAGCGCCCGTACTTGGCAACCAGGGTTTTGCAGCAACTCGCTTTAAATGAGGAAAAGAACTTTTCATTGGCTTCAAAGGTTATCCTTCAGGATTTTTACATGAATGATTACCTCTCGGATTCTTCTGAATGAACGGAATTTGAGACCCTGCAGTTGGAATTAAAGCAGCTTCTTCAAAGAGGAGGAAGGGCGCTGCATAAGAGGTGCACGAACCTTTCTCCAACCACTGTGCAGGAAGAATTTCTACTTGACAGAAATTCCGAAGAAATCCAAGTGAAGACTCTGGGCATGATTTGGAACAGTGTAAGTGATACCTTTACTTACAAAGCCAAAGTCAGTCTTAATAGCAGCTATACTAAACGAGACGTCTTGTCCCAGATCGCACGCATTTACGATCCATTTGGACTTCTAGGTCCTGTTATTCCCAAAACTAAAATTTTTATGCAACATCTCTGGCTGCTTAAGTTAGACTGGTATGAAATACTTCCTCCAGATATTTCGCAGCAATGGGAAAACTTTATTAAGACACTGCCTGACTTCGAGAAAATCAAAGCACCCAGATGCTTTCTAAGATCAGTGCCATCAGTTTAGTGATCCACGGCTTTTCAGATGCTTCCTCTAAAGCAGGGGTGGCCAACCCACGGCATACGTGCCACATTGTGGCACGCGGGAGTCGTATCTGTGGCACGCGAAGACTTATTAAAGAATTACAAAATTTTTTGAAAATATTACTAAATTTATTGAATTACAATAGAAAATGGTCATAAAGATAATATGTAAAAAACAGAAATTTTCAGCGTGATATTTTAAAGGCGCTAAGCAAGATTTTTACTTTTCTTCAGTACATTGCCAAAAATGAGATCATGCTCCAAAACTTACGATTCCACAGCATTGTAACGTTCCGAGAAAAGGGTTGAGTAACGTGAGACTAAACACAAATAAATTCTCTCTCTCTCGGACGGTCGAATCTGCCCAAAAAGTAATTTTTAACATCTCGGGATTTCCATTCGAATTTCAACTTCACCTTGCGGTGCTGAAATTTAATGCAATTAAATTTAGTGTTTATAGCTATTGGCTGTCAGCTTGATGTCAGATAAAAAGTTTTTTTCAAAGGTATTAGCTTATTTCCGATTTCTCTAATGTCAAGAAGTAATTCTGCAATATATTAGGAAAGCAGCTGTTGATACGGTAGATGTAATTCTATCTGCACAAAGTAGCCACTTTATAAAGCATAAGAAGTGAGAACTTGTATCCATGACTAATCAGAATGCTGGATTTGGAGCCTAGAAAATTTGTAGCGTAACGTCTTCAAATTGTTTCTGGCTGTCAGACTCAGTAGATTTTAAACTCTGTTTAGCAAGACGTTAAGCCTTTTTCCTTTTTAAAATTTTTTAAAATTGTTTTTAGATTTTAGCGTTAGCGTAGTTGTTTATGAGTAAACCTTCGACATCGAAAAGAAATTATGAAGACGATATTGCAGCACTTGATTTTAAAATGGTCTGGGAAGAACAATATTTTTTTGCAAATCAAAATGCTTCCAAGCCTGTTTGTTTGATATGTGGAATTTTTATAGCAGTTCCAAAATAATTTAAATTGGACCGTCATTTCAAACAACTGCATAGTGATTTCAACAGCAAATATCCTGTTCAATCAAATTTGTGAATAGAATTTATCAATAAAAAAAAAGAAATCTTTAGCCGGCCAACAATCTTTGTTCCAGTAGAGAATTGACGAAAGGGAAACCATGGTAAAAGCTTCTTATGAACTTTTTTGCCCGCAAAAAAAAAAAAAAACCATATTCTGACGGAGAGGAGATAATAAAAAGTAGCATTTTAATTTTCGCCCAAAATGTCGGTAATCTAAATGTCAAAAATATGGTTGATAAAATAGCCTTGTCTAGAAATACCGTCATGTGTCATAAAGATGACATGGGCCAGGATGTTGGAATACAAATTGTCTCTGGACTTCAAAATTACAAATATTTTTCATTAACTGTGGATGAAAGCTGTGATATCACAGATAATGCGTAGTTAAGCATCTTTGTGCGTAACACGAACAATAATTTTGATGCTGTGGAAGAACTTCTTGATTTGCTCCAACTAGTTTTAACTACAGGTAAAGACATTTTTAAGGAATTTAAAAATGTAATTGAAGTTAACAAAGTAGAATGGCCAAAATTAGACAGTGTTTGCACAGATGTAGCGCCTTGCATGGTTGGCAGAATAAAAAGTTTTGTTTCATTCCTTGAAAATTATTTGGGAAGAAAAGTTTTCAAGTACCATTGTATTATTCACCAAGAAGCTATTTGTGCCAATGACTTAAACTTGTCTTTCGTTGTTGACCCCGTGGTGCACTGCATCAACAAAATACGAGCTCGTGCTCTAAATCGACGAAGACTTTTTTACGTTTTTCCCCAACAAAACAGAAAAAAATGGCGAGTTACTCCTTCATTGTAGTGTGCGCTGGCTTTCCAAAAGAAGCTCACTTGCGAGATTTTGGAGTTTGAGGGAATGTGTGTTTTAGAATATCTGGAAGAAAACGATGAAATACCCAGTGAATGCTCGCTTTTCAGGAGTGCAAATTGTCTGTGGGATTTAGCTTTTCTTACCGATATAATGGAACATTTAAACAATTTCAATAAGATTAGAGGGAAAAAATTGTATTTTTCCTGCCCTATTTGGTCATATATCTTCCTTTGTGAACAAACTTTTGCTTTTTTTTTATCTGGCTTTTTTGTCTCACTTTTCATTCATGCAGGAATTATCTGACAAAGTTGTGACGGATCTATGCGCTGCCTCTAACTAACTCCAGGGAAAAAATGATTTCAACCAACTTTCACCGAAGATAAGAAAACGTGATTATGCAAATTAAGTTTATTATATAAATTCTGTATTCGAGTGTTTTGAGAGTTAGTGATGTGAAAATCTAAGGTTATTAAAGTAAGAATTGAAGTTTACCAAAGTGAGGATAGCTCGGATGTGAAGTGATCACAAACCAGCCTTTAGTGTTCAAGGCCTCAACTAAAGGATTTTGAATTACAAGAGTTCAGGTACTGTGCTCATTATTTTAATAGAAGTTAGAGAGTAAATTGTTAGTGCGCGTCCGAGTTAAAAACGAGCTTGTATAAGTTAGCGTAGGAATATAATTGAATGTCCGTAAATCCCCATGCTATCTGGTCTCACCTTCGCGCTCTAGTGGTTGATCAAAACTATCTTAATTGGATTATTAGTGTGTCTGTGTTGAATATTGTGACAAATGAACAATTTTTGTGAATCATGTCTGATCAATTAGTTCCTCCCACACATCTAGCCGGGTCCGAGAATAGACAAAGGGGGGGTTACAAAGTTAGTAATGTTCCGAACTATGATAGATTTAAAAATTTAATATCCATTTTGCAGGATTCTTTCAGTGCCAGGTTTGAGAATTTTAAAGATGATAAAAAAATACTGAACTTTTCACTAATCCTTTTCCGATTTCTCTTCAAGACATTAATTGTTACCCACCTCAGGTACAAATTAAAATTATTGACCTATAGCACCATATTACTCTGAAAAGCAAATATAAGGGAATTATTTTAACTGCAAATTATCCGAATTACATCGAATTTTGAAAATTTGTGCCACCAGGCAATTTTCCAAATTTTCATGATTTAGCGTCAGATATTGTTGTAGATTTAGATCAACATACGTTCGTGAAGAAATGTAATTAAATCACAATATCGCTCAAAATTAACTGATATGCACCTAAAACACCTAATTTTGTTAGCATCTTCATTAACTAATCCAAATATAGATGATTTAGTAAAAAAACTAATTCAAAAGCCACATTAAGAAAGTACTGACTACTTAATAATCATTTAAAATTAAATGTTTCAAATTGCTTATTTTTATTTTATACCCAAGCTAACTGATTGATCCTGTAAAAATTCATCAACAATAAAATATAAGTTTCTACTTTTGTTTTATTTATAATAGCATTTTTTTTTTACATTTTTACTACACAGAACTTCTATTTAAAAATATGTTTTTGGTGTAAATAACCCATAATAAGCCTACAAGTAACATTTTTTCACTTTTTTTTTTTTTAGTTTGGTGGAAAAGTTGGAAGTGGCACGCGTAATTTTTTTTAATCAAATTGTGTGGCACGCTTCCCAAAAAGGCTGGCCACCCCTGCTCTAAAGCTTATGGAGCAGTTATTTATACGCAAACAGTATCCATCTACGAGGAATCAAATTGCCAGCTCTTGTGCAGTAAATCACGTGTTGCTCCGACCAAGCTCATGACTATACCTAGACTCAAATTGTGTGCATGTCTTCTTCTGTCGAAGCTCATATCGTTAGGTCATATCAGCTCTAAAGATGCAGATAGAATCCGTGCAGTTGCGGTAAGATTCTACAATCGGTTATCACTTGGATTAATACCCCTTCAAACCTGCTCAAGACCTTCGTCGGAAATCGAGTGTCTCAGATCCAGCAGTATCCAAAGATTTCCAGTGGAAGCATATTTCATCAGAGGGGAACCCAGCCAATGTCATTTCTCGTAAACTGGATGTAAAGGAACTTGCAACTAACGATTTGTGGTGGAAGTGTCCTGATTTGCAGAATATAGCTGAAGCTACTCCTAACAGCTTACGAGTTTCCAGTACTGTGACTGATCAGTGTTATACCAACGAACTTAAACCTATGTCTAAAGCGACTTTGAAGTTAAATATAGACTCTAATTTTATTGATAATTTTCTTGATCGTACAAATAACTTTCATAAATTAACTAGAATTTTAGCCTTTATTTTCAGACTAGCTGTTACCCGCCCGCTTCGCTGGGTATTTCATGATGTTTTATAAATTTTTACTGTTTATATATATGTGTATAAATTATTGATATCTAAGTCCTAGCATTAAGAATTCGATTGTATTGAAAAATATACTTATACCTTTACTGTCGCAAAAAAAGGGCAGAACTCATCTAATTTGTATTTTCTAAAAATCTCTAAAATTGAAGTATAGATGATGTTTGCTCTTTCATAACCCAAAAACCAAGTGGATTCCCGCAAAACCAAATTTCGGTGGATCTCTACTCCATAAATTGAACATGCAAGCCAAATTTCAAGTCTAAATCTAACAGAAAAAAAAAACAAAAGCTTTACTATCAATATCCCTGTAATCCCGTTGAGAGCCGTTTTCCAAAATAACCGTTCTTAGCGGATTTCAATTCAACAAAAGAAAAATGCTAACCAAATTTCATTATTATAGTCCTTGTAGCTCGAAAATAGGATATTTTTTTGTCAATACGTCCCAGTAACCCCCTGCACGCCCCCCAGAACTTGATTTGCTTAAAATACATTCTTAGTGGATCCCTATTCAACAAAAGAAACATGCTTAACAAATTTCAAGTATTTGGGTCTAACAATTAAAAACAGGAATTTTTTTTTCTGTAACTCCTCTTGACCCCTCGCAAACATCTTTGGGGGTCAATTTTCATTTTACTCTTTGTTAGAGGAATTCTATTTTTCATGAAAGGAACATGCCTACCAATTTTCAAGGAGGATGACCAAGTAGTTTAAAAATGGAAATATTTATCGATTACGCCTCTTAATCTCCCGAAATTAAACTTAGTAGTTGATATTCGCGAAACCCATTTTGTAGCGGTTCTCTACTTTACGAAAGGAATCTGCTTGCTTATCAAATTTCAAGACTGTACGTCTAACAGTTTAAAAATGGGGATAATTGTCTATAACGCCACTTGAGCCCCCGCAACGCCACTTCTGGGTCTGTTTTCACCAAACCCATTTTGTAGGGGAATCGCACTCTATGAAAGGAATCTGCTTAGCAAAATTTGAAGACTGGGCGTCCAATTAGTTAAAAATGCAAAAAATTTATCAATAACGCCCCTTGAACCCCCGCAACACCACCTAGGGGTCGATTTTCACAAAACACATTTTGCAGTGTATTTCTATCCTGTGAGAGGAATCTGCTAACCAAATTTCAAGACTGTGAGTCTAATAGTTTAAAAAAGAAATAATTATTTATATCTGCCCTTAACCCCCCGCAACACCCCTTGGGGGGCAATTTTCTCCAAACCCGTTTTGTAGCGGATATTTACTCCCATGAAAGAAACATTCCTACCAATTTTCAAGCAGGGAGGTCAAATAGTTTAAAAACGAAAATATTTATCTCTTACGCCACTTATTCCCCTGCAACGCCACTTAGAGGTCTGTTTTCACAAATCCTTCTTATAGCTGATCTCTACTCTATGAAAGAAATCTCTTTATCAAATATAAAGACTGTGCGTCTAATAGTTTAAAAATGGAAATAATTATCTATAACGCCCCTTAAGTCCCCTCAACGCCACTTGGGGGCAATTTTCACGAAACTCATTTTTAGCGTATCTCTACCCTATGAGAGGAATCTGCTTACTAAGTTTCAAGACTGTACGTCTAATAACTTAAAAATAGGAATTTATAACGCCCCTTAAACCCCCGCCCCCGCAACACCCTTGGGGGTCAATTTTCCCAAAACCCATTTTGTAGCGGATATTTACTCCAGGAAAGAAACTTACCTACCAATTTTCAAGCAGGTAGGTGAAGTAGTTTAAAAACGGATATATTTATCTATTACGCCCCTTAATCCCCCGCAACGCCACTTAGAAGTCTGTTTTCACAAAACCCGTTTTGTAACTGATCATTATTCTACGAAAGGAATCTATATATCAAATTTAAAGACAGTGCGTCAAATAGTTTAAAAATGGAAATAATTATCTATAACGCCCCCTAAGCCCCTGCAACGCCACTTGGGGGACGATTTTCACCAAACTCATTTTGTAGCGGATCTCTACTCTCTGAAAGGAATCCGCTTACCCAATTTCAAGATTGTACATCAAGTAGTTTAAACATGGAAACAATTATTATTAAAGCCCTTAACCCCCCGTAACGCCCCTTGAGCTTCGAATTTCGCAAAATCCTTTCTTAGCTGATGTCTACTCTATCAAAGGAACATGTCTACCAAATTTCAAGTCTGTAGGTTGAATAGTTCCAGAGATTTCGTGATTAGTCAGTCAGTGAGTGAGTGAGTCGCTTTTCTGCTTTATATATATAGATTTATTAAAAATTGTAAACCTGTGTTTTGTGTAACACAAACCCTTGCACTTACCATTGAAGAGTAGGGTTTGGCAGAGATATTCCTTATTAAACATTTTCAAGCAGGATATTTTTCTGCAAAAATGGCTTCCTTGAAGAGGATATCTTCAGTTCCCCAGTCAAGTAAGCTAAAATTTCTTAATCCCTTTATTGATAGAGAAGGTTTGTTAAGAGGGTAGGGGGTAGAATTTCTCACTCTAATGTTAGCTGGAATTAAAAACACCCCATAATTCTGCCTGCGGGCAATAAGTTATTCAAACTTATATTTCAGTATTGTCACAAACGTGATTTTCATCTGGGTCAAAACAAACTCTATTAAATACCGTGCGTTTAAATTATTGGCCTCTTGGTGGTAGAAGCATAGCACGAAGAGTCGTTCACGAATGTGTAGAATTCTTCAAGAATAACCCAGTTATCGCCAATCATAGATCATGAGGGATCTGCCTCCTGAAAGAGTAACGCCATGTTCGGCTTTTCAAAATGCAGGACTAGATTTATGTGGCCCATTTCTAATCAAATATAAGGGGTAGAGAAAGGGTACATTTCAGAAAGTCTATGTAGTCTTATTTGTCTGTTTGACAACTAAAGCAGTTCACCTGGACTTTGTTTCAGATTTGACTGCAAACGCTTTGATTGCCACTTTGAAACAATTTTTTTGCACGTCGTGGCAAAAATTCAATTCTTTTCAGTGATAATGCTACGAATTTCACTGGAGCTTCAGTAGAACTGAAGCATCTATACAAACATGTCATAAAAGATGACACCATTACAAGTCTGTTTGCTTCAGAGGGCATCAAATGGAAATTTTTGCCACCTAGGGTACCCAATTGTGGTGACCTCTGGGAGGCGGGAGTAAAATCCTTTAAGTATCAATTGAGAAGAGTGGTAGGCCCCGTAAAACTAACGCTGGAAGAATTTATAACTGTAATAGTTCAAATTGAGGGCATCCTCAATTCACGACCTCTCACTCCCTTGTCATCTGATACAGATGATTTCCAAGTATTAACTCCAAACCATTTCCTGATAGGAAAACCCATAAATGCTATCCCTGAACTTGACATAACTGATAAAGAGGACAAACTCTTAATAAATGGCAGAAAACTCAAAAATTTGTTCAAACAATATGGAAACGCTGGCAAAACAGCTATTTGAGTCATTTACAACAGCGTACAAAATGGGTGTTTATGCAACCCAATAATCTCCCTAGTATGATGGTTTTAATTAAAGACCCTCAACTCCCGACCTTCAATTGGTCATTGGGTAGGATTATTAAGTCTATTCCACGCACTGATGGAAATGTCAGAGTTGTTAATGTACGTACGCCAAAGGGTAACTACTGGAGACCTCTTTCAAAAATTTGTATTTTGCCAATTAAAGACAATCTTAGTCTCCTGTAAAGCAACTAATTGCATTTCAGTGCTAATTGTATTTTTATGTATTTTTACGTAACTTTTAACTTTGTAATTAATTTTAACTTGTATTTGCTCTAATTTAATTCTTTTCTATTTCACAGCCTCTTCGGGAAAAACACGAGATAGTTATATGCTAATTAGTTCGACAATATAAAATCTAGATTTCGTAAATGTAGAGGGAGAAGGAGTTGCCAAACTACATGTAAGTATCGTCGGTGGATTACTTCAACGAGCTTAGCGTGCATTTGATAGTATTTGATATTATTAAAGTAAAGTATTAGATTAATCATTAAAGGAATTAGATTCAGTACCGAACTGAGGTTAGCAAGAGTTCGTCTCCTTGTCTATTCTAATAGCTGAGATTACTTAGACGGGAATATTAGATTTGAACGTTAGATTTGAATATTAGATTTGAATGTTAGATTTGAGTATTAGGATTAATCGACGCATTAGGATAAATCTAGGTATTAGGGAATCACTCCGAGGTTTCCACTTATAAATTGAACTTGTGCTTGTTAATTTTGTTTGTCTGTCTTAAATAAATATTTGTTGCTACGGCTTTTGTTGGTGATGATATGTTTCCTCCTACACTTAGAGACGCGTCGGGCAGTGTGAGCGGGGTCCAAAATAGGACTGGGACACGACAGGTTTATTGCTTTCTGAGGATTCAAGATATGGTTTGTGCTCAAATTTTGTTATAAGGTGTAAGCATTGTGACTTCTACTCTGGGTTTTCTAGTTCAAAGAAAAATTAAAACTGCCCTGAAGTAAATACAAGATTTGTTTATGGTATGAGACAAATTGTTAAAGGTTTTTCTGATGGGTTTAAATTATGTGGTACGTTACATTTACCCATGCTCAGTAAAACTGCGTACACTAATCATGAGAACAAACTCATGTCTGATTTCAGAAGTTAGTGAACTATCAATTCAAAAAGCAGCTTTCGAACTGTTAATGCTACATCCTTCTAAAATAAAATAGTTGAATGTGGTGTTTCAGTTGTTGGAACGTGGCAGCGTAGGGGTTACATTTCCATGAATGGGTGTGTCGCAGCTTTGTCAGTTGACACTGGTAAAGTAGTGGACATTGAAACAATGTCGTCACATTGGCCCACCTGCAGAAAAATTTGTAAAATGCCTAAAAGCATTGAACAGGAAGCTTTTGCAGCAGATCACGTATGCCATAGCAATATTCAAGGATCTGCGTTAAAAATAGAAGCTGTTGGTGCAACTAGAATCTCCCACCATTCTATTATGAAAAGAGGCCTTAAATATGCACAATATTATGGTGAACGGGACTGGTGTAAGTGCTTTATCAGTGTCAAAGATACTTATGGAAAAGATAGCCTCACAAAATATGAATGCATTGATCATGTTCAAAAGAGAGTAGGTGCGAGATTGCGCAAACTAAAGTCGAAAAATAAAAATCTGTCTGGTGAAGGCAAACTCGCTGACTATTTTATTAATTGCAAAACTATTATGGGACTGCTGTTAGTATTAACGTTGGAAACCTCTCTGATCTTCAACAAAATGTTATTGCGGCCCTGTTTCATTGCTCATCAAGCGTCAAGAAACCCATACATGGACAGTGTCCCATCGGAAAAGTTAGTTGGCATTACTACCAGCTAGCACTATCTTGTGGCCAAAAGCCAAAAGAAAAATATAAAGGTTTATCCAATGAAGTATCAAACATGATTAAGCCTACATATTTAGAATTAGGTACCAAAGAACTGCTTACTAAATGCCAGCATGGCAAAACTCAAATGAGTGTTTTAATGGTATTATATGGCAGAGAGTACCGAAAGAAGTTTTTGTGTGTCTCATAACTTTAAAATCTGGTGCATTGGATGCTGTTATGCAATTTAATGATGGGTACAAGGGTTATGTTGACATTTTAAAAAAAAACTTAATATAACTCCTGGTTATTTTACTTTAAAATTATACAACATCTTGACGTTAATAGAATTAACGATGCAGAACGTCATTCAACACCAAATGTAAAACAGCGTAGCAAACTTTTAAGAGCTACAAGAAAAAAAATCAATATTTCAGAGAGTAAAGAGGGTGTCATTTATAAATCAGGGACATTTTAAGTATATCTAATTGTGTTTGATAAAAATTGCAGTTTAAAGCAGCGTTTCTCAAACTGTGTGGTGCGCTCCCTAGGGGGCGTGATAACTCTGCGAGAGGAGTGCGAGCATATTGAAACACAAAAACAAAAGATTATATAAAAAATATTTATTTACTGAAAGTAAACAAACAAAATACATTCTGACATAATAAAACATAAAATACGCTTATAAATGTATCAGTACTGTACAATGTATTTTATAATTAGTTTAACATGACCCCATGGGCTTGCATTAACACTTATCTTGATAATTTGTACGTTTTATAATTAATCCTTTTTATTGCTGATTAAAAGTTACGCGATTCACTCCCCAATGCCACCATTTTCACGTAGACGCGTGAATGTGATGTTTTTTTTGGAGGGGGAGGGGAACAAATCCTCTGAAAAAAGTAATTCCTTCGCAAACCCTTTCAAGATCCTTTTATTGCATTCCAAAGCCTTCGGAATAATTTTAGGGATATCATTGCACAGAAAAGATCGTACTGCAAAAAGACGTGTATATACGTCCAAAAAATTAATGTTTGGGCTGAGCGAGACGTTTATATACGCCGGTGGCACTTAAGAGGTTAAAGTCCTATTGTAGCTTTAGCGTCAAAGAATAGTATTGATTAATTCAATACATTGTTATGGTATGGAGGGGGGCGCGATGAAAATTATGATTGAATATTGGGTCGCGAATGTTGAAAGTTTGAGAAGCACTGGTTTAAAGTTTATTTCTGATTTATCTCAAAATGCATTTTTTTAACGTATTGGCATCTGACAACGTAAATATCAGAAAAAGTTGTGAACCAAAATAGTTTAAATTTTACAAGTACAGTTATTTTATAGATTTAAAGATCCCTATTAATTCCATGATTATAAAAGTTGATATGTTTTTAGTAACTAAGGTGTATATCATGTCTCGTAATAATTTTTAGTGATTTTTCAATGTTCTTTACTCAAACCTTGATAAAATTGTAATAATTTGATTATATCAGGAAAATAGAACCAACCCTAAAAATTTTTATGATGATCAACATCAAATTTACAGAAAAGTGATATTTTTTTTTTTCATTTGAGTTATGCGCGTTATTCTAATAATAAATTTAATTACAATTTTCCCTCTGTTATTCTAAATAAATTTTTTTCTGCTATATGTAAAATATCAAACGTATATTTTTCATAGTTTTAAGTTATATTTCATCAGTAAAAATATTTTAATAGCAAATATTACAGTTTTTCAAAAAAATTCTTCTAAGGTGTACAGATACCTTAACTTTTAAATATAACTCATAACTTAGAAGGGTACTTAACACATCTGGGCATAAGTGGTAAAGCCACTTAGACTTCACTTAGCTCCGTTTCCTCTCAGTGTAAGGTCTGTCATTTGCTCGCTGAATAAAACCATTTTTAAAAAAGCTTGGTGCTTACTTGAAACACGACGTATATATATAAATTTAGAGAAAATTACGAAAAATTAAAATTGCTTGATAAAAATATACTGACAGGTTCATTGCTTTTTGATTTAAAAAATAATTACCGAAACTCTTAGGATAAACTAAGAAATATGAAAGTTTATATTAAGATTAAAAACTGAAAAAAATTGATGTCTGAAACAGAATTTGAGCCTACGCTTACAAAGTGGACTGCGGCCAGAAAGTAGCACATTGGACCACTCAGCCACAATGATATTCGTTCGCGAAGACACAAATAGTCTTAAAATTTGACATAGCTCCTACCTTCCGAAAGAATGGAAAGGTATTAATATTTTTTTAATTTAATGCAGAAAGATGGACATTAATAGTTGAATTATGTGATTGAATGTAGTTTAATTTGAATTATTAAGATCTAATTTGTAATTGTTTGAGCTGTGCATTAAAGTAGTGGTTTTTCTTTTGATCTTTGTATAATTTCAAGTTAACAAACAATATTTTTTTGTAAATAAAGATTTGAAATATAAGATGTAAATTTTGAGTTACACAGTATGAAATAAATGAAAAATAAATCTATATCAATAAAAATGTAATGTTTGTTTGTTCAAAGCCGCAAATCTCCGAAAGCACTGGACCAGTTCCTCTAAATTTTGACATAACATTGCGTTTGAATCCGGACGGGTTTTTATGTACTTATTATTTCGAAATTCACTCTAAATTTTTAAAATTTTAAGTGATTTTTCGTTATTATAACGTCATATAACGCCACGTCTCTCTCTGATGCGAAAATTTATACTTTACACACAGTTTTGTTTCGGGATTATTACATATTTTTACTATAGTAAATATTTATTTATTGTCATATTTATCCATTTTTTGTTCTTTGATACGTAATTAGGCTTATTTTTTGACTAAATCAATTTTTTAAAAATTATTCTTCCAACAACTTAAATTTTGTTTTGTAGTTTGGGCAACAATCGCGAATAGCATTATCACGGGATGTTTACGATTTTGCTTATATTTTACATCGGGTTTTTTTCTGTAATTTTAACCTAAATTAATTTCTCTTTATTAAGCGAAGATGAAAATTATATTTGATATCTGTTTATTTTTCTGCCAAATAGTTGTTAAAATTTCTTATAGTTTTGACGATAACATAAGACTGGCCGGCTGATCTGAACAAACGAGTAGAGTTTCGATTGAAATTTTCCTCCTATTTTTAACCTTTCTCCAGTAATCCTAAATTAAATTAATTCATTACATAATTTTTATGTTTATTTTTTATACCAACGTTTCTTCTATCGACCATTTACCTCAAATCAAAAGACGTCACCAAAAACCCCTTTGGCATATCGGCGCTCCCAGCTAAGCCAAGCTCGCCAACATCCCGCCGGGCCTTGAAATATACATTTAAAAACAATGATACATTGACATAAAATTTGTACAGAGGGTATCACACAACATACGCAATAAGAACAAAATGTAATCAACAATATAAAGTCGACTTAAAATACAATCGAAATCAAAGAAATAGTCATATTTAAAATACAATCAACAATCAAAAGCAATAGTAAGAGTTGAAATACAATTAATAATCAAAAGCAATAAAAATTAATTTTCGATATTTACGTTACACAATAGGTAAAATAGCAATTTTTGAAATAGGTCGCGTTTAACAAAGTTACCGTTTGCAGAACATAAATCTGGTTCAACAATAGCATTAATTGCACACCCGATGAGAAAGTGACCAGGTGTAAGAACTTCAAAGTTTTCAACTTCAGCTGAAAGGGGAATCAGAGGTCTCGAATTAAGAATTCCTTCTATTTGAACTGTTATTGTAAGAAATTCTTTTAGAGTCAAAGCTAATTTACCAATAATTCTTTTTGCGTGAAATTTAAAAGACTTGACTCCAGCTTCCCAAATTCCTCCAAAATTGGGAGATTTGGGAGGTATAAATTTCCAATGTACTCCTTCAGTGGATAAAAAACTAGACTCTTTCTCATCTGGTTGCATTACAAGATTATGCAATTTTCTTAAGTCTTTAGATGCTTTTACAAAATTTGGGGCATTATCAGAAATTACACTTGCAGATTTTCCGCGACGAGAGAAAAAACGTTTTAAAGTAGCGATGAGGGCGTCTGAATTTAACTCAGTCATAATTTCTAAGTGAATCGCACGAGTTGCGAGACATACAAATACAGCTACATAAACTTTATTCAAAATCCCTTTACGTTGATTTCTAAATTTAACAAAAAAAGGGTCCACAAAAATCTATACCAGTATGGTAAAAAGGAAATGTTTCCGTTACTCTTTCTGTTTGAGCATGCGCAGTGGGCACCGCCTGGCGGTGATTAAGTGTATTAAGAAAACGAGCGTTGAGTCTCAGTGAGAGTGTGAGCGGGAGATCGCACGAGCGAGAGCGAGAATTACGGTGCCCATCACAGTGTTCCGACATACGCCCCGAGCAACAGAGAAGACAAATAAAGATATATTTCACCAACGCAGTCTTATTACTGAGAGTGTGTGTGAGAGAGAAACACATAGGGACCACTACCCAGCATTGAGTGGTCCGTCCAATAAGCCGGAAAAGTGAACATCCTAAGTGCCGTGAGTAGTGGTCTTTTTTGTTTTGTTTTTATTATAATAAATTGAGGATTAAATTAACTTTAGAAAAATGTTTAAGAACTGCCGCAAGGAAGATCTTCGTATGGTTGCTCTTGAACTTGGTGAGACTCTTTCTGAAAAAGTAACTATAGTTGAGTTAACTGAAATTATTAAAGAAAATAAATATTTTAAGGAAGATGTTGAATTTGTTAAAGAATTAATTCAATATACCATCGAAGACCGTAAAAAAGCTGAGGAAGACCGTAAAAAAGCGGAGGAAGCTAGGTTAAGAGAAAAAGAGCTTGCACGTTTACATAGAGTTAATTCAGATAACGAGAGAACAGATGAGGGTTATAATTCGCTAGATGCGTTGGTGAAGAGTGTTCGAATTCTAACCGTGAAGGTGCCTAATAGACCTGAAGGTTGGGCATTCTTTTTCGCTTCTTTAGAGAGAGCCTTTGCTTTTCAAAAAATGTACCCGAGAAATTTAAGTCGGAAATTTTATTAAATTTGTTGGGTGAAAAAGCTACAAATGTGTTAACATATGTTAAAGATGACGAGCTTACAATTATGAAAAACTAAAATTAATAATTCTAAGAGAATACGAGCCAAGTGCAAATCAATTTCTTGAACAATTTAAAAAAAGCTACGCGTCATCCAAATGAAACTATACTCAGTATACTTCTCGCCTAATAACAAATTGGCAGTATTACTTAAAATTAAGGAGTGGTATCTGATTTTGATAATTTAAAATGATCTTATAGTGTCGGACACAAATTTCAGTACTCTTGAAAAGAGGTAGCTCACACATTTCCGTCCGTGCAGGAAATGATTGGTTTCGCCGCTGGAACTTGCCAAAAGAGGTAGACTTGTATAACACTTCTCGAGGAAAGTGCTTAAAACATGTGCCGAATGTCTTTCCTAGATATAATCCAAGTGAAGAGCGCGTCAAGAGTATTTTTGAGTGAGGTTAAAAACTCTAAATGTGTTTGGTTGCGCTGAATCGCATCCATTATACAAGTGTGCAGTGTATTTAAAAAACTTCCCGTAACAAGAGAATATTGATGTGATTAAAGCTAATAACCTTTTGTTTTAATTGTCTTTCTACATCTCATAGAGCAAAAGACTGTAAATCGAGATATGGTTGTTCAAACTGTCAAAAGCGACATCATAACACCATACATTACACAGAGCGAGCGCGAGACCAGGAAGTAATAAATTCCACCCTTGAACCTCTAAACACATCAGCGCCTGAATTCATCCCAAGTGCAGAAACTCAAAACAACTTACTAACCGCAACGAGTATAAACAAAAAAAATGTGTTTTGCTAGGCTCAGCAATTTGTTATATAAAGTGTGAAAATGGTTTATTCCCAGTCAAAGCAATTTTAGATAGTGGAAGCACTTCTAACTTTGTAACTAAAAGCTTATGCGAGTTAATTGGATTGAAAAAATACAAATCTAATGTTTTAGTTTCGGGATTAAGCAAATCATTAATTCCGATAGAATCGCGAGTTACAGTATCTATTAGCAATAAAGAAGGGAGTTATGTTAAAACATTAGACTTTTTTTTGGTACCAACTATAACGCAAGATCTTGTTCCAACAACGAAGATCGATTTTAATCTGAATAATATTCCCAATCTTAAATTAGCTGACAATAATTTTAATATTCCAGAGCGCGTGCAAATGCTATTAGGTGCAGAAGTCTTCTATGAATTAATGTTACCCGGACAGTTCAAGATGGAGGGTTCAAATGTTATTTTTCAAAACACTGTTTTGGATTTGTTGTTTCCGGATCTATTTCCTCAGAGGATGAAGGGAAAGGAACATTGTGGGGTTATTCAGCGGATAATCTAGAGCTTTCAATTAAGAAGTTTTGGGAAATCGAAAGTGTAGAAATCGATTCTGTTAAAACCAGTGAATTAAATATTTGTGAGGATCATTTTAAAAACACTCATTCAAGAGATGACCAGGGAAGATATACAGTGGCGATGCCGTTAAAAGAAGATCCTTCATGTCTTGGTGAATCCAAACAAACCGCGATTCAGAGATTAAACTCTTTGTGGAAACGACTAAATAGAGATAAAGAATATTTGTCGCTGTATGAGAAATTTTTACAGGAATATGAGGATTTGGGTCACATGAGGAAATCAAGGCGGATGGGTCTGGAGTTGCATTTTTATGCCACACCATGCTGTTTATCGCCCCGAAAAGTCTACAACGAAACTGAGAATAGTGTTTAATGGATCAAGTCCATCAACGAGTGGGAAATCTCTAAATTCAATTCAATTTAATGGCGGACTGGTCCAAGAAGACCTCTTTTCCATTATGGTTCGCTTCCGAAAGCACAAGTATGCCTTTACCACGGATATAGAGAAAATGTTTCGCATGATAAATATACACCCAGAGCAAACGTGTTTGCAAAGAATTCTGTGGAAGAAGGGCATAGGAGAACCAATAAAAACGTACGAGTTAACTACAGTCACCTACGGTACAGTTAGCGCACCTTATCTGGCCACGAGAACGTTGAAGCAGTTAGCGATGGATGAAGCTACTAATTTTCCTTTGGCGGCTCCTGTGGTGCTGAGTGACTGCTACATGGATGATATACTTTCAGGTTCCGAGAGTATAGAAAGTTAATAGAATTGCAACATCAATTGATAGAAATGTTCCAGACTGCAGGGATGCATCTTCATAAGTGGTGCGGTAATTTTCCTGAGATAACTTCAAACCTGCAAGAGTATGCTTTCTTAGAGTCTGATGAGACTAAAGCTCTAGGAATAATTTGGAATCCTAGACCAGACTGTTTCCTTTTCAGAATAGAGCAACAAAGGCCAACTTCATTCACCAAAAGAATGGTTTTGTCTACCATTGCAAGAATCTTTGACCCTTTGGGTCTCCTAGGTCCAATTATAGCTTGGGCAAAGATATTTATGCAAAGATTGTGGTTGCTGGAATTGGGATGGAGTGATGAACTTCCTTTTAAAGAAGAAAAGGAGTGGCGTCGATTTATCGACTCCTTGGAAGCAGTGAATAGCATCTCTATTGACAGATGTATTGTGGTTCACAGAGCGGAGAGCATTGAGTTGCATGCATTTAGCGACGCATCGGAAAAGGCGTATGGAGCATCCATTTATCTCAAGTCTATATCTGCCCTTGGAGAAGTTAAAGTGTGTCTCGTAACGAGTAAAAGCCGAGTGTCACCTCTGAAGCAGATTTCCATTCCAAGACTTGAACTGTGTGGGGCAGTTCTTGCCGCTAAATTGATGAAGAAGGTGAAGGACGCATTGAAGCTTCAGATTTCAGCTGTGCATTTTTGGTCGGATTCGACTATTGTGTTCATGGATACATCGAGAATCAAGAGAATTGAAGACGTTCGTGGCTAATCGAGTGTCTAAGATTCATCAACTAAGTTCCTGTGACCAGTGGCATCACATTGCATCGGAACAGAATCCTGCTGATATGTTATCTAGGGAGTACTTCCTGAGGAGCTTCTTGACGACTCTCTATGGTGGCATGGTCCTGATCTTCTTCAACAGAGTGCTTATTCAACCACCGTCATTGGGGAACCAACCCAGAGAGATGACTTTGACTGCGAACTACGGATGTCTGAGAGAACTCTGGAGACTTCATTGCTGTGTTCCAAGAACTTTGACTTTTTCAACCATCTTATGGACCTTTCTAATAATTATTTTAAAATATACATATTGTTTCTTATATTTATAGATTTATTCACAATTGCAGATCCAAGGTGAAAAGGAGGACCTTTAACTACGAATGAAGTAAATGAGTCCGAAACCTGGCTTATCAAGCAGGATCAAAGTGGTATTAATTTAAGTGACCCTTCAGGTAATCTTAAATCTTTAAACATATTCCAGGATGATAAAGGAGTCCTGAGAGTTGGTGGTAGGCTGGAAAAGCTTCCATACCCTACAGCCAAAAGCATCCAGCTATACTGGCTAAAAATTCTAAATTGAGTAGAATATATTTCATAACTTTACATAAGAAATTGTTTCATGTTGGTCCACAAGGACTACTGAATGCAGTTAGATTGAGATTTTGGGCTTTAGGAGGTAGAAACCTAGCAAGGAAAACGGTTCATACTTGTGTGATATGTTTCAAGTGTAAACCAATTCCCTCTTCTCAAATAATGGGCAATCTTCCGAATGAAAGAGTGAATATGGCCCCTCCATTCAGTGTAACTGGTCTAGATTTAGGAGGTCCATATTTTGTATCTTACAAAACTCAGAGAAAGGTATCCTTAACAAAATCTATGTTTGTGTTTGCATTTGCTTTGTAACTCGTGCCGTTCATCTTGAAATTCTTTCCGATTTGACTTCGGATGCAATAATTGCAACTCTTAAGAGATTCATGTCTAGGCGAGGAAAATGTTCCAAAATTTTTACAGACAATGCGACAAATTTCGTTGGTGCGAATTCTCAATTAAAGGCATTTTATAAGACCCTTAACTTTCCGGATCAAAATCTGGCAGCATATTTCAGTGAAGAAGGCATTGAATGGAATTTTATT